>JALXJV020000018.1:16072708-16139388 GCA_024633595.2 Lepomis macrochirus | reverse complement strand
TACCACACTTCCTGTTGCCAGCAGGTGGCGCTATGACTGTGGCTAAATGTCGGCATGTACATGTGTTCAGGGTGGTACTGTTATCCTACATGTAAAGTTTTGTGCAGATGTGATCATCTACAGTGAAGTTACAACCACTTCCTGTATCATGGCGATGACTTGATCTTTGGCCATCGCACACGGACACGCCCATTGGCGAACAGCGCAGATAGCACAACTTTACATCGTCAATGCCTTTAGAAGGCACAGCAGAAATTTGAAGTCGATCCGACTCTATCTCTAGGAGGAGTTAGTTAAAATACGAGTGTGTAAATCACCAAAACTTTGCCATAAAATTCAAAATGGCCGACTTCCTGTTGAGTTTAGAGCAGCGCTCCAAGAGGCTTTTGTGCGTCTGGACATGATAGATGTACCACAGAAATTTCGTACATGTAGGTCAAACCTGTGTCGGGGCTGCTTCGTTGAAGGTCACTTCCTGTTGCCAGCAGGTGGCGCTATGACTATGGTTGAATGTTGGCATGTACATTTGTTCAGGGCAGGACTGTTGTCAAATGTACAAAATTTGGTGCAGATCTGAGCATGTATAGCGAAGTTACTACAACTTCCTGTTTCATGGCGAATCATCGGCGCACACGGACACGTCCATTGGCGAACAGCGCAGATAGCACAACTTTTAATCGTCAATGCCTTTAGAAGGCACAGCCGAAATTTGAAGTCGATCTGATTACATCCCTAGGAGGAGTTAGTTAAAGTGCGGATGTGTAAATCGTCCCAAAATGGTCGCACAATTGAAAATGGCGGACTTCCTGTTGGGTTTAGGGCATGGCTCCAAGAGGCTTTTGTACCTCTGGACATGATACATGTGCCACAGAAATTTCGTACATGTAAGTCAAGCGTCGCGGCGAGGGCTGCTTCATTAAAGGTCACTTCCTGTCGCCAGCAGGTGGCGCTATGACTGCGGGTGAATGTCGGCATGTAGATTTGTTCAGGGCGGGACTCTTGTCAAATGGGCAAAATTTGGTGCAGATCTGAGCATGTACAGCCAAGTTACTACAACTTCCTGTTTCATGGTGAATCGTCAATGCCACGGACACGCCCATCGACGAAAACGCCCAGATAGCACAACTTTAGATCGTCAATGCCTTTACAAGGCACAGCAGAAATTTGAAGTCGATCCGACTAAATCCCTAGGAGGAGTTAGTTAAAAGTACAGAGTATTTAAATCGTCCAAAATGGCGGCACAATTCAAAATGGCGGACTTCCTGTCGAGTTTAGGGTATGGATTCTTGAGGCTTTTGTGCATCTTGATAGGATACACCTCCCCAAAATTTTGTGCGTGTAGATCAAGCGTCGCGTGCGGGGCTGCTTCGTTAAAGGTCACTTCCTGTTGCCAGCAGGTGGCGCTATGACTGTGGGTGAATGTCGGCATGTAGATTGGTTCAGGGCGGGACTCTTGTCAATAGTGTCAAATTTCGTGCAGATCTGAGCATGTACAGCCAAGTTACAACAACTTCCTGTTTCATGGCCGAATCATCGAAGCCACGGACACGCCCATTGACGAACAGCGCAGATAGCACAACTTTGAATCGTCAATGCCTTGAGAAGGCACAGCAGAAATTTGAAGTTGATCCGACTAAATCCCTAGGAGGAGTTCGTTAAAGTCACGAAGTGTGCAAATCGTCCCAAAATGGCCACCAAATTCAAAATGGCGGACTTCCTGTCGAGTTTAGGGTATGGGTTCTTGAGGCTTTTTTGTGCGCCTTGATATGATACACGTCCCCACCAAATTTCGTGCATGTAGGTCGAACGCGGACGAGGGGCTAATTTTTCTAATTTTCTAGGTGGCGCTAGCGAAGCCATTTTGCCACGCTCATCCGCGAAACCCACAAAATACTGAAATTTTTCACCAGTCCTGACATGCGTGCCAAATTTGGTGAGTTTTCGAGCATGTTGAGGCCGCGAAAATTGAGGCTACTTTGCAGAAAAAAGAAAGAAAAAAAAAAAATTAAAGCTGCAAGCAGCGATGGGCGGGCCCTCGCACATGTGGCGCGTCGGGGTGTGAGCAAGTCGCGTTGCCTATTGTGGACCCCTGCCTGTGCAGCTCTGAATTTGCTACGCGCTTCAGACATTGCATGAAGGTTTTGTACCTCACTTCCTGTTGCCAGCAGGTGGCGCTATGACTGTGGGTGAATGTGGGCATGTACATGTGTTCAGGGCGGGACTCTTATTGAACATGTAAAATTTCGTACAGATCTGAGCATGTACACTGAAGTTACAACCACTTCCTGTTTCATGGCGATGAGTTGATCTTTGACTGCACGCCACGGACACACCCATTGACGAAAATGCACAGATAGCACAACTTTTCAGCGTCAATGCCTTTAGAAGGTACAGCAGAAATTTGAAGTCGATCCGACCTAACTCCCTAGGAGGAGTTTGTTAAAGTAGGGAGTGTGCAAATCGTCCCAAAATAGCCATAAAATTCAAAATGGCCGACTTCCTGTTGCGTTTAGGACATCGCTCCAAGAGGCTTTTTGGTGCGTCTGGACATAATACACGTGCCACAGAAATTTCGTACATGTAGGTAAAACGTGCGGCGGGGACTGCTTTGTTAAATGTCACTTCCTGTTGCCAGCAGGTGGCGCTATGACTGCGGGTAAATGTCGTCATGTACATGTGTTCAGGGCGGGACTCTTGTCAAACGTGCAAAATTTCGTGCAGATCTGAGCATGTAAAGCCACGTTACTACAACTTCCTGTTTCATGGCGAATCATCGATGCCACGGACACGCCCATTGACGAAACCGCGCAGATAGCACAACTTTTCATCGTCAATGCCTTTAGAAGGCACAGCAGAAATTTGAAGTCGATCCGACTAAATCCCTAGGAGGAGTTAGTTAAAGTACGGAGTGTGTATATCACCAAGAAATTGACATTAAATTCAAAATGGCGGACTTCCTGTTGGGTTTAGGGCATGGCTCCAAGAGGCTTTTGTGCGTCTGGACATGATACATGTGCCACAGAAATTTCGTACATGTAGGTAAAAGCGTGCGGCGGGGCTGCTTCGTTAAAGTTCACTTCCTGTTGCCAGAAGGTGGCGCTATGACTGGGGGTGAATGTCGGCATGTAGATTTGTTCAGGGTGGGACTCTTGTCAAACGTGCAAAATTTCGTGGAGATCTGAGCATGTACAGCCAAGTTACTACAACTTCCTGTTTCATGGCGAATCATCGACGCCACGGACACGCCCATCGACGAAAACGCGCAGATAGCACAACTTCTCATCGTCAATGCCTTGAGAAGGCACAGCAGAAATTTGAGGTCGATCCGACTAAATCCCTAGGAGGAGTTCGTTAAAGTACGGACTGTGCGAATCGTCCCAAAATGGCGGCCAAATTCAAAATGGCGGACTTCCTGTGGAGTTTAGGGTATGGGTTCTTGAGGCTTTTTTGTGCGTCTTGATATGATACATGTCCCCACCAAATTTCGTCCATGTAGGTCGAACGTGGACGAGGGGCTAATTTTTTCTAATTTTCTAGGTGGCGCTAGCGAACCATTTTGCCCGCCCATCCGCGAAACCCACAAAATACGAAATTTTTCACCAGTCCTGACATGCGTGCCAAATTTGGTGAGTTTTCGAGCATGTTGCGGCCGCGAAAATGGGGCTTACTTTGCAGAAAAATAATAATAATAAAGAAAAATTAAAGCTGCAAGCAGCGATGGGCGGGCCCTCGCACCTGTAGCGCGTCGGGGTGTGATGCGGCCGCGTTGCACATTCTGGAGGTCTGCCGGTGCGGCTGAGCATTTTCTACGCGATTCGGAAGTTGCATGAAGGTTTTGTACCTCACTTCCTGTTGCCAGCAGGTGGCGCTATGACTGTGGGTGAATGTTGGCATGTAAATGTGTTCAGGGCAGGACTCTTATCAAACATGTAAAATTTCGTGCAGATCTGAGCATGTACAGTGAAGTTACAACCACTTCCTGTGTCATGGCTGAAGACTTGATCTTTGACGCCATCGCACACGGACACGCCGATTGACTAAAACGCGCAGATAGCACAACTTTTCATCGTCAATGCCTTTAGAAGGCACAGCAGAAATTTGAAGTCGATCCGACTAAATCCCTAGGAGGAGTTCGTTAAAATACGGAGTGTGTAAATCATCCCAAAATTGCCATAAAATTCAAAATGGCCGACTTCCTGTTGGGTTTAGGGCATTGCTCCAAGAGGCTTTTGTGCGTCTGGACATGATCACATGTGCCACAGAAATTTCGTACATGTAGGTCAAAGCGTGCGGCGGGGCTGCTTCGTTAAAGGTCACTTCCTGTTGCCAGCAGGTGGCGCTATGACTGTGGGTGAATGTCGGCATGTACATGTGTTCAGGGCGGGACTCTTGTCAAGCGTGCAAAATTTCGTGGCAGATCTGAGCATGTACAGTGAAGTTACAACAACTTCCTGTTTCATGGCTGAATCGTCGACGCCATCGGACACGCCATTGACTAAAAACGCGCAGAGAGCACAACTTTTCATCATCAATGCCTTTAGAAGGCACAGCAGAAATTTGAAGTCGATCCGACTAAATCCCTAGGAGGAGTTCGTTAAAGTACGGAGTGTGTGAATCGTCCCAAAATGGCGGCCAAATTCAAAATGGCGGACTTCCTGTCGAGTTTAGGGTATGGGTCCTTGAGGCTTTTTTGTGCGTCTTGATATGATACACGTCCCCACCGAATTTCGTGCATGTAGGTCGAACGTGGACGAGGGGCTAATTTTTCTAATTTTCTAGGTGGCGCTAGCGAGCCATTTTGCCCTGCCCGTCCGCGAAACCCACAAAATACGAAATTTTTCACCAGTCCTGACAAGTGTGCCAAATTTGGTGAGTTTTCGAGCATGTTAGCGGCCGCGAAAATGAGCTTACTTTGCAGAAAAAGAAAGAAAGAAAGAAAAATAAGTTTCAAAGGTCTCGCAAGTTCGAGCCGAAAAAAAAATTAAAGCTGCAAGCAGCGATACGGCCTCGCATACGTGGCTGTCCGGGCATGTGGCATGTGGTGTTTCATATTCTGGAGCTCTGCCAGTGTGGCTGTGCATTTGCTACGCGATTCGGACGTTGCATGAAGGTTTTGTAACTCACTTCCTGTTGCCAGCAGGTGGCGCAATGACTGGGGGTGAATGTCGACATGTAGATTTGTTCAGTGCGGGACTCTTATCAAGCATGTAAAATTTCATGCAGATCTGAGCATGTACACTGGAGTTACAAGCACTTCCTGTGTCATGGCTGAAGAATTGATGTTTGACGCCACGCCACGGACACGCCGATTGACGAAAGCACGCAGATAGCACAACTTTTCATCGTCAATGCCTTTAGAAGGCACAGCAGAAATTTGAAGTCGGTCCGACTAAATCCCTAGGACGAGTTCGTCAAAGTATGGAGTGTGTAACTCGTCCCAAAATGGCCGCCTAAATCAAAATGGCCGACTTCCTGTTAAGATTAGGGGAGTGGTCCAAGAGGCTTTTTTGTGCGTCTGGAAATGATACATGTGCCACAGAAATTACGTACATGTAGGTCAAACGTGCGGTGGGTGCTGCTTCGTTAAAGGTCACTTCCTGTTGCCAGCAGGTGGCGCTATGACTGTGAGCGAATGTCGGCATGTAGATTTGTTGAGGGCGGGACTCTTGTCAAACGTGTAAAATTAAGAGCAGATCTGAGCATGTACAGCAAAGTTACTACAACTCGTGTTTCATGGCGGAATCGTCGACGCCACGGACACGCCCCTTGACGAAAATGCGCAGATAGCACAACTTTACATCGTCAATGCCTTTAGAAGGCACAGCAGAAATCTGAAATCGATCGGACTAAATCCCTAGGAGGAGTTAGTTAAAATACAGAGTGTGTAAATCATCTAAAAATGGGCGCGCAATTCAAAATGGCGGACTTCCTGTTGAGATTAGAGGAGTGATCCAAGAGGCTTTTTTGTGCGTCTGGACATGATAGATATACCACAGAAATTCTATAACTGTAGGTTAAACGTGGCGCAGGGGCTGCTAAGTTAAACGTCACTTCCTGTTGCCAGCAGGTGGCGCTATGACTGGGGGTGAATGTCGGCATGTACATGTGTTCAGGGCGGGACTCTTGTCAAGCGTGCAAAATTTCGTGCGGATCTGAGCTTGTGCAGCCAAGTTACTACAACTTCCTGTTTCATGGCGTAATCATCAACGCCACGGACACGCCCATTGACGAAAATACGCAGATAGCACAACTTTTCATCATCAATGCCTTTAGAAGGCACAGCAGAAATTTGATGTCGATCCGACTAACTCCCTAGGAGGAGTTAGTTAAAGTAAGGAGTGTGTAAATCATGCAAAAATGGCGGCAAAATTCAAAATGGGCGACTTCCTGTTGGGTTTAGGGCATTGCTCCAAGAGGCATTTTGTACCTGTTGACATGATACATGTCCCCAAAATTTCGTGCGTGTAGATAAAACGCGTGCGGCGGGGCTGCTTCGTTAAAGGTCACTTCCTGTCGCCAGCAGGTGGCGCTATGACTGCGGGTAAATGTCCGCATGTAGATTGGTTCAGGGCGGGACTCTTGTCAATAGTGTCAAATTTCGTGCAGATCTGAGCATGTACAGCCAAGTTACAACAACTTCCTGTTTCATGGCGTAATCATCGACGCCACGGACACGCCCATTGACTAAAACGCGCAGAGAGCAACAACTTTTCATCGTCAATGCCTTTAGAAGGCACAGCAGAAATTTGAAGTCGATCCGACTAAATCCCTAGGAGGAGTTCGTTAAAGTACAAAGTGTGCAAATTGTCCCAAAATGGCCACCAAATTCAAAATGGCGGACTTCCTGTGGAGTTTAGGGTATGGGTTCTTGAGGCTTTTTTGTGCGTCTTGATATGATACACGTCCCCACCAAATTTCGTGCATGTAGGTCGAACGTGGACGAGGGGCTAATTTTTTCTAATTTTGTAGGTGGCTTAGCGAGCCATTTTGCGACGCCCGTCCGCGAAACCCACAAAATACTGAAATTTTTCACCAGTCCTGACACGCGTGCCAAATTTGGTGAGTTTTCGAGCATGTTGCGCCGCTAAAAATGAGCTTACTTTGCAGAAAAAAGAAAGAAAAAAAAAAAAATAATCCTAACAGTTTCAATAGGGTCCTTCAGCGACGCTTCGTGCTCGGGCCCTAATTAAAGCTGCAAGCAGCGATATGGCCCTCGCACCTGTAGCGCCGGGTGTGATGCGGCCGCTGCATATTCTGGAGCTCGGCCGGTGCATCTGTGCATTTGCTACGCAATTTGGACGCTGCATGAAGGTTTTGTACCACACTTCCTGTTGCCAGCAGGTGGCGCTATGACTGTGGGTGAATGTCGGCATGTAGATGTGTTCAGGGTGGGACTCTTGTCAAGCGTGTAAAATTTCGTGCAGATCTGAGCATCTACAGTGAAGTTACAACCACTTCCTGTGTCATGGCGAAGAGTTGATCTTTGACGCCACGCCACGGACACGCCCATTGACTAAAACTCGCAGATAGCACAACTTTTCGTCGTCAATGCCCTTAGAAGGCACAGCAGAAATTTGAAATCAATCCGACTGAAACCCTAGGAGGAGTTAGTTAAAGTACGGAGTGTGTAAATCACCAAATACTTGACGTAATATTCAAAATGGCCGACTTCCTGTTGGGTTTAGGGCATTGCTCCAAGAGGCTTTTTTGTGCGTCTGGACATGATAGATGTGCCACAGAAATTTCGTACATGTAGGTAAAACGTGCAGCGGGGGCTGCTTCGTTAAAGGTCACTTCCTGTTGCCAGCAGGTGGCGCTATGACTGTGGGTGAATGTCGGCATGTAGATTTGTTCAGGGCGGGACTCTTGTCAAACGTGCAAAATTTCGTGCAGATCTGAGCATGTACAGACAAGTTACAACAACTTCCTGTTTCATGGCGAATCATCGACGCCACGGACACGCCCATCGACGAAAACGCGCAGATAGCACAACTTTACATCGTCAATGCCTTTAGAAGGCACAGCAGAAATTTGAAGTCGATCCGACTAAATCCCTAGGAGGAGTTCGTTAAAGTACGGAGTGTGTAAATCGTCCCAAAATGGCGCCAAATTCAAAATGGCGGACTTCCTGTTGAGTTTAGAGGTAGTGGTTCAAGAGGCTTTTTGTGCGTCTGGACATGATAGATATACCACAGAAATTTCGTGACTGTAGGTCAAACGTGGGCGGGGCTGCTTCGTTAAAGGTCACTTCCTGTTGCCAGCAGGTGGCGCTATGACTGTGGGTGAATGTCGGCATGTACATTGTGTTCAGGGCGGGACTCTTGTGAAACATGTAAAATTTGGAACAGATGTGAGCATGTACGCTGAAGTTACAACAACTTCCTGTTTCATGGCTTAATCATCGACGCCACGGACACGCCCATTGACGAAAACGCGCAGATAGCACAACTTTACATCGTCAATGCCTTGAGAAGGCACAGCAGAAATTTGAAGTCGATCGGACTAAATCCCTAGGAGGAGTTCGTTAAAGTACGAAGTGTGCAAATCGTCCCAAAATGGCCACCAAATTCAAAATGGCGGACTTCCTGTCGAGTTTGAGGGTATGGGTTCTTGAGGCTTTTTTGTGCGTCTTGATATGATACACGTCCCCACCAAATTTCGTGCATGTAGGTCGAACGCGGACGAGGGCTAACTTTTTCTAATTTTCTAGGTGGCGCTAGCGAGCCATTTTGCCACACCCATCCGCTGAAACCAACAAAATACGAAATTTTTTCACCAGTCCTGACATCGCGTGCCAAATTTGGTGAGTTTTCGAGCATGTTGAGGCCTCGAAAAATGAGGCTTACTTTGCAGAAAAATAGAAAGAAAAAAAAAAAATTAAAGCTGCAAGCAGCGTATGGCTGGCCCTCGCATACGTAGCGCCAGTCGGGTGTGAGCCGGTCGCGTAGCCTATTGTGGACCCCTGCCTGTGCGGCTGTGAATTTTCTATGCGATTCGGACGCTGCATGAAGGTGTTTGTAACTCACTTCCTGTTGCCAGCAGGTGGCGCTATGACTGTGGGTGAATGTCGGCATGTACATGTGTTCAGGGCGGGACTGTTATCAAGCTGCATAAAATTTTGTACAGATCTGAGCATCTACAGTGAAGTTACAACCACTTCCTGTGTCATGGCGAAGAGTTGATCTTTGACGCCATCGCCACAGACACGCCCATTGACATTATATGCGCAGATAGCACAACTTTACATCGTCAATGCCTTTAGAAGGCACAGCAGAAATTTGAAGTCGATCCGACTCTATCTCTAGGAGGAGTTAGTTGAAATACGGAGTGTGTAAATCACCAAAACTTTGCCATAAAATTCAAAATGGCCGACTTCCTGTTGAGTTTAGGGCATCGCTCCAAGAGGCTTTTTTGTGCGCCTGGACATGATAGATGTGCCACAGAAATTTCGTAATATGTAGGTCAAACGTGGTGCGGGGCTGCTTTGTTAAAGGTCACTTCCTGTTGCCAGCAGGTGGCGCTATGACTGTGGTTGAATGTCGGCATGTACATTTGTTCAGGGCGGACTCTTGTCAAATGTGCAAAATTTGGTGCAGATCTGAGCATGTATAGCGAAGTTACTACAACTTCCTGTTTCATGGCTGAATCATCGACGCCACGGACACACTCCATCAACGAAAACGCGCAGATAGCACAACTTTTCATCGTCAATGCCTTTAGAAGGCACAGCAGAAATTTGAAGTCGATCCGACTAAATCCCTAGGAGGAGTTAGTTAAAGTACGGAGTGTGTAAATCATCCAAAAATGGCCACAAAATTCAAAATGGCCGACTTCCTGTTGAGTTTAGGGCATCGGCTCCAAGAGGCATTTTTGTACGCTGTTGACATGATACATGTCCCACAGAAATTTCGTGCATGTAGATCAAACGTGCGGCGGGGCTGCTTCGTTAAAGGTCACTTCCTGTCGCCAGCAGGTGGCGCTATGACTGCGGGTGAATGTCGGCATGTAGATTGTGTTCAGGGCGGGACTCTTGTCAATACGTGTCAAAATTTCGTGCAGATCTGAGCATGTACAGCCGAAGTTACAACAACTTCCTGTTTCATGGCGTAATCATCGACGCCACGGACACGTCCATTGACGAAAACGCGCAGATAGCACAACTTTACATCGTCAATGCCTTGAGAAGGCACAGCAGAAATTTGAAGTCGATCCGACTAAATCCCTAGGAGGAGTTCGTTAAAGTACAGAGTGTGTGAATCGTCCCAAAATGGCCGCCAAATTCAAAATGGCGGACTTCCTGTCGAGTTTAGGGTATGGGTTCTTGAGGCTTTTTTGTGCGTCTTGATATGATACACGTCCCCACCAAATTTCGTGCATGTAGGTCGAACGTGGACGAGGGGCTAATTTTTTCTAATTTTGTAGGTGGCGCTAGCGAGCCATTTTGCCACGCCCGTCCGCGAAACCCACAAAATATGAAATTTTTCACCAGTCCTGACATGCGTGCCAAATTTGGTGAGTTTTCGAGCATGTTGCGGCCGCGAAAAATGAGCTTACTTTGCAGAAAAAAGAAAGAAAAAAAAAAATTAAAGCTGCAAGCAGCGATGGGCTGGCCCTCGCACCTGTAGCACGTCGGAGTGTGATGCGGCCGCGTTGCATATTGTGGAGGTCGGCCGGTGCGTCTGTGCATTTGCTATGCGCTTCGGACGCTGCATGAAGGTTTTGTACCACACTTCCTGTTGCCAGCAGGTGGCGCTATGACTGTGGCTAAATGTCGGCATGTACATGTGTTCAGGGTGGTACTGTTATCCTACATGTAAAGTTTTGTGCAGATGTGATCATCTACAGTGAAGTTACAACCACTTCCTGTATCATGGCGATGACTTGATCTTTGACGCCATCGCCATCGGACACGCCCATTGACGAAAACGCGCAGATAGCACAACTTTACATCGTCAATGCCTTTAGAAGGCACAGCAGAAATTTGAAGTCGATCCGACTCTATCTCTAGGAGGAGTTAGTTAAAATACGGAGTGTGTAAATCACCAAAACTTTGCCATAAAATTCAAAATGGCCGACTTCCTGTTGAGTTTAGGGCAACGCTCCAAGAGGCTTTTGTGCGTCTGGACATGATAGATGTACCACAGAAATTTCGTACATGTAGGTCAAACCTGTGTCGGGGCTGCTTCGTTGAAGGTCACTTCCTGTTGCCAGCAGGTGGCGCTATGACTATGGTTGAATGTTGGCATGTACATTTGTTCAGGGCAGGACTGTTGTCAAATGTACAAAATTTGGTGCAGATCTGAGCATGTATAGCGAAGTTACTACAACTTCCTGTTTCATGGCTGAATCATCGACGCTACGGACACGTCCATTGACGAAAACGCGCAGATAGCACTAACTTTTAATCGTCAATGCCTTTAGAAGGCACAGCCGAAATTTGAAGTCGATCTGATTACATCCCTAGGAGGAGTTAGTTAAAGTACGGAGTGTGTAAATCGTCCCAAAATGGTCGCACAATTGAAAATGGCGGACTTCCTGTTGGGTTTAGGGCATGGCTCCAAGAGGCTTTTTTTGTACCTCTGGACATGATACATGTGCCACAGAAATTTCGTACATGTAAGTCAAACGTGCGGCGAGGGCTGCTTCATTAAAGGTCACTTCCTGTCGCCAGCAGGTGGCGCTATGACTGCGGGTGAATGTCGGCATGTAGATTTGTTCAGGGCGGGACTCTTGTCAAATGGGCAAAATTTGGTGCAGATCTGAGCATGTACAGCCAAGTTACTACAACTTCCTGTTTCATGGTGAATCGTCAATGCCACGGACACGCCCATCGACGAAAACGCCCAGATAGCACAACTTTAGATCGTCAATGCCTTTACAAGGCACAGCAGAAATTTGAAGTCGATCCGACTAAATCCCTAGGAGGAGTTAGTTAAAGTACAGAGTATTTAAATCGTCCAAAAATGGCGGCACAATTCAAAATGGCGGACTTCCTGTCGAGTTTAGGGTATGGATTCTTGAGGCTTTTTTGTGCATCTTGATAGGATACACCTCCCCCCAAAATTTTGTGCGTGTAGATCAAACGTGCGGCGGGGGCTGCTTCGTTAAAGGTCACTTCCTGTTGCCAGCAGGTGGCGCTATGACTGTGGGTGAATGTCGGCATGTAGATTGGTTCAGGGCGGGACTCTTGTCAATAGTGTCAAATTTCGTGCAGATCTGAGCATGTACAGCCAAGTTACAACAACTTCCTGTTTCATGGCTGAATCATCGACGCCACGGACACGCCCATTGACGAAAACGCGCAGATAGCACAACTTTGAATCGTCAATGCCTTGAGAAGGCACAGCAGAAATTTGAAGTTGATCCGACTAAATCCCTAGGAGGAGTTCGTTAAAGCACGGCGTGCAAATCGTCCCAAAATGGCCACCAAATTCAAAATGGCGGACTTCCTGTCGAGTTTAGGGTATGGGTTCTTGAGGCTTTTTTGTGCGCCTTGATATGATACACGTCCCCACCAAATTTCGTGCATGTAGGTCGAACGCGGACGAGGGGCTAATTTTTTCTAATTTTCTAGGTGGCGCTAGCGAGCCATTTTGCCACGCTCATCCGCTGAAACCCACAAAATACTGAAATTTTTCACCAGTCCTGACATGCGTGCCAAATTTGGTGAGTTTTCGAGCATGTTGAGGCCGCTGAAAATTGAGGCTACTTTGCAGAAAAAGAAAGAAAAAAAAAATTAAAGCTGCAAGCAGCGATGGCAGGCCCTCGCACATGTATCAGCGTCGGGTGTGAGCGGTCAGCGTTGCCTATTGTGGACCCCATCCTGTGCGGCAATGCTTTGCTATGTGCTTCGGACGCTTCATGAAGGTTTTGTACCACACTTCCTGTTGCCAGCAGGTGGCGCTATGACTGTGGGTGAATGTCGGCATGTACATGTGTTCAGGGCGGGATTCTTATTAAACGTGTAAAATTTCGTGCAGATCTGAGCATGTACAGCCAAGTTACAACAACTTCCTGTTTCATGGCGAGTCATCGACGCCACGGACACGCCCATTGACGAAAACGCGCAGAGAGCACAACTTTTCATCGTCAATGCCTTTAGAAGGCACAGCAGAAATTTGAAGTCGATCAGACTAAATCCCTAGGAGGAGTTCGTTAAAATACAGAGCGTGTAAATCACCAAAACTTTGCCATAAAATTCAAAATGGCCGACTTCCTGTTGAGTTTAGGGCATCGCTCCAAGAGGGTTTTTGTAGCGTCTGGACATGATAGATGTACCACAGAATTTTCGTACATGTAGGTCAAACGTGTGGCGGGGGCTGCTTCATTTAAGGTCACTTCCTGTTGCCAGCAGGTGGCGCTATGACTATGGTTGAATGTCGGCATGTAGATTTGTTCAGGGCGGGACTCTTGTCAATAGTGTCAAATTTCGTGCAGATCTGAGCATGTAAAGCCAAGTTACAACAACTTCCTGTTTCATGGCGAATCATCTACGCCACGGACACGCCCATCAACGAATACGCGCAGATAGCACAACTTTTAATCGTCAATGCCTTTAGGAGGCACAGCAGAAATTTGAAGTCGATCCGACTAAATCCCTAGGAGGAGTTCGTTAAAGTACGGAGTGTGTAAATCGTCCCAAAATGGCCACCAAATTCAAAATGGCGGACTTCCTGTCGAGTTTAGGGTATGGGTTCTTGAGGCTTTTTTGTACCTCTGCACATGATACATGTGCCACAGAAGTTTCGTACATGTAGGTCGAACGTGCGGCGGGGGCTGCTTCGTTCAAGGTCACTTCCTTTTGCCAGCAGGTGGCGCTAGGACTGTGGGTGAATGTCGGCATGTCGATTTGTTCAGGGCGGGACTCTTGTCAAACGTGGCAAAATTTCGTGCAGATCTGAGCATGTACAGCCAAGTTACTACAACTTCCTGTTTCATGGCGAATCATCGACGCCACGGACACGCCCATTGACGAAAACGCGCAAATAGCACAACTTTGCATCGTCAATGCCTTTAGAAGGCACAGCAGAAATTTGAAGTCGATCCGACTAAATCCCTAGGAGGAGTTCGTTAAAGTATGGCGTGTGTGAATCGTCCCAAAATGGCGGCCAAATTCAAAATGGCGGACTTCCTGTCGAGTTTAGGGTATGGGTCCTTGAGGCTTTTTTGTGCATCTTGATATGATACACGTCCCCACCAAATTTCGTCCATGTAGGTCGAACGTGGACGAGGGGCTAATTTTTTCTAATTTTCTAGGTGGCGCTAGCGAGCCAATTTGCCCCGGCCATCCACGAAACCCACAAAATACGAAATTTTTCACCAGTCCTGACATGCGTGCCAAATTTGGTGAGTTTTCGAGCATGTTGCGGCCGCGAAAATTGAGCTTACTTTGCAGAAAAATAATAAAGAAAAAAAAAAATTAAAGCTGCAAGCAGCGATGGGCGGGCCCTCGCACATGTGGCGCGTCGGGGCATGTGGCATGTGGTGTTTCATATTCTGGAGCTCTGCCAGTGTGGCTGTGCATTTGCTACGCGATTCGGACGTTGCATGAAGGTTTTGTAACTCACTTCCTGTTGCCAGCAGGTGGCGCAATGACTGGGGGTGAATGTCGACATGTAGATTTGTTCAGTGCGGGACTCTTATCAAGCATGTAAAATTTCATGCAGATCTGAGCATGTACACTGGAGTTACAAGCACTTCCTGTGTCATGGCGAAGAATTGATGTTTGACGCCACGCCACGGACACGCCGATTGACGAAAGCACGCAGATAGCACAACTTTTCATCGTCAATGCCTTTAGAAGGCACAGCAGAAATTTGAAGTCGGTCCGACTAAATCCCTAGGACGAGTTCGTCAAAGTATGGAGTGTGTAACTTCGTCCCAAAATGGTCGCCTAAATCAAAATGGCCGACTTCCTGTTAAGATTAGGGAGTGGTCCAAGAGGCTTTTTGTGCGTCTGGAAATGATACATGTGCCACAGAAATTACGCATCATGTAGGTCAAACGTCGCGGTGGGTGCTGCTTCGTTAAAGGTCACTTCCTGTTGCCAGCAGGTGGCGCTATGACTGTGAGCTGAATGTCGGCATGTAGATTTGTTGAGGGCGAGACTCTTGTCAAACGTGTAAAATTAAGAGCAGATCTGAGCATGTACAGCAACGTTACTACAACTTCGTGTTTCATGGCGAATCGTCGACGCCACGGACACGCTCCTTGACGAAAATGCGCAGATAGCACAACTTTACATCGTCAATGCCTTTAGAAGGCACAGCAGAAATCTGAAATCGATCGGACTAAATCCCTAGGAGGAGTTAGTTAAAATACAGAGTGTGTAAATCATCTAAAAATGGGCGCGCAATTCAAAATGGCGGACTTCCTGTTGAGATTAGAGGAGTGATCCAAGAGGCTTTTTTGTGCGTCTGGACATGATAGATATACCACAGAAATTCTATAACTGTAGGTTAAACGTGGCGCAGGGGCTGCTAAGTTAAACGTCACTTCCTGTTGCCAGCAGGTGGCGCTATGACTGGGGGTGAATGTCGGCATGTACATGTGTTCAGGGCGGGACTCTTGTCAAGCGTGCAAAATTTCGTGCGGATCTGAGCTTGTGCAGCCAAGTTACTACAACTTCCTGTTTCATGGCGAATCATCAACGCCACGGACACGCCCATTGACGAAAATACGCAGATAGCACAACTTTTCATCATCAATGCCTTTAGAAGGCACAGCAGAAATTTGATGTCGATCCGCGTAACTCCCTAGGAGGAGTTAGTTAAAGTAAGGAGTGTGTAAATCATGCAAAAATGGCGCAAAATTCAAAATGGGCGACTTCCTGTTGGGTTTAGGGCATTGCTCCAAGAGGCATTTTGTACCTGTTGACATGATACATGTCCCCAAAAATTTCGATGCGTGTAGATAAAGCGTCGCGGCGGGGCTGCTTCGTTAAAGGTCACTTCCTGTCGCCAGCAGGTGGCGCTATGACTGCGGGTAAATGTCCGCATGTAGATTGGTTCAGGGCGGGACTCTTGTCAATAGTGTCAAATTTCGTGCAGATCTGAGCATGTACAGCCAAGTTACAACAACTTCCTGTTTCATGGCGTAATCATCGACGCCACGGACACGCCCATTGACGAAAACGCGCAGAGAGCACAACTTTTCATCGTCAATGCCTTTAGAAGGCACAGCAGAAATTTGAAGTCGATCCGACTAAATCCCTAGGAGGAGTTCGTTAAAGTACAAAGTGTGCAAATTGTCCCAAAATGGCCACCAAATTCAAAATGGCGGACTTCCTGTGGAGTTTAGGGTATGGGTTCTTGAGGCTTTTTGTGCGTCTTGATATGATACACGTCCCCACCAAATTTCGTGCATGTAGGTCGAACGTGGACGAGGGGCTAATTTTTTCTAATTTTGTAGGTGGCGCTAGCGAGCCATTTTTCGACGCCCGTCCGCGAAACCCACAAAATACGAAATTTTTCACCAGTCCTGACACGCGTGCCAAATTTGGTGAGTTTTCGAGCATGTTGCGGCCGCGAAAAATGAGCTTACTTTGCAGAAAAAAGAAAGAAAAAAAAAAATAATCCTAACAGTTTCAATAGGGTCCTTCGCACGTTTCGTGCTCGGGCCCTTAAAAAATAATCCTTACAATTTCAATAGGGTCCTCGCACGGTTCGTGCTCGGGCCCTAAAAATTAAAGCTGCAAGCAGCGATGGGCGGGCCCTCGCACCTGTAGCGCGTCGGGGTGTGATGCGGCCGCGTTGCATATTCTGGAGCTCTGCCCGTGCGGCTGTGCATTTGCTACGCGCTTCGGACTTTGTATGAAGGTTTTGTACCTCACTTCCTGTTGCCAGCAGGTGGCGCTATGACTGTGGGTGATTGTCGGCATGTACATGAGTTCAGGGCGGGACTCCTATCCTGCTTGTAAAGTTTGGTGCAGATGTGAGCATCTACAGTGAAGTTACAACCACTTCCTGTGTCATGGCGATGGATTGATCTTTGACGCCACACCACGGCCACGCCCATTGACGAAAACGCGCAGAGAGCACAACTTTTCATCGTCAATGCCTTCAGAAGGCACAGCAGAAATCTGAAGTCGATCCGACTAATATCCCTAGGAGGAGTTAGTTAAAGTACGGAGTGTGTAAATCATCCAATAATGGCGATAAAATTCAAAATGGCCGACTTCCTGTTGGGTTTAGGGTATCGCTCTAAGAGGCTTTTTGTACCTCTGGACATGATACATGTCCCCCAGAAATTTCGTGCATGTAGATCAAACGTCGCGGCGGGGCTGCTTCGTTAAAGGTCACTTCCTGTTGCCAGCAGGTGGCGCTATGACTGGGGGTGAATGTCGGCATGTACATGTGTTCAGGGCGGGACTCTTGTCACAGCGTGTAAAATTTCGTGTAGATCTGAGCATGTACAGCCAAGTTACTACAACTTCCTGTTTCATGGCGTAATCATCGACGCCACGGACACGCCCATTGACGAAAACGCGCAGATAGCACAACTTTTCATCGTCAATGTCTTTAGAAGGCACAGCAGAAATTTGAAGTCGATCCGACTAACTCCCTAGGAGGAGTTCGTTAAAGTACGGAGTGTGTGAATCGTCCAAAAATGGCGGGCAAATTCAAAATGGCGGACTTCCTGTCGAGTTTAGGGTATGGGTTCTTGAGGCTTTTTTGTGCGTCTTGATATGATACACGTCCCCACTAAATTTCGTGCATGTAGGTCGAACGGGGACGAGGGGCTAATTTTTTCCAATTTTCTAGGTGGCGCTAGCGAGCCATTTTACCCCGCCCGTCCGCGAAACCCACAAAATACGAAATTTTTCACCAGTCCTGACACGCGTGCCAAATTTGGTGAGTTTTCGAGCATGTTGCGACCGCGAAAATGGGGCTTACTTTGCAGAAAAAAGAAAAAAAAAGAAATATAATCCTAACAGTTTCAATAGGGTCCTCGCACGTTTCGTGCTCGGGCCCTAATAATCCTAACAGTTTCAATAGGGTCCTCGCACGGTTCGTGCTCGGGCCCTAAATAATCCTTACAATTTCAATAGGGTCCTCGCACGGTTCGTGCTCGGGCCCTAATAATCCTAACAGTTTCAATAGGGTCCTTCGCACGTTTCGTGCTCGGGCCCTAAAAAAAAAAAAAAAAATAATCCTAACAGTTTCAATAGGGTCCTTCGCACGTTTCGTGCTCGGGCCCTAATAATCCTAACAGTTTCAATAGGGTCCTCGCACCGTTAGTGCTCGGGCCCTAAAAAATAATCCTAACAGTTTCAATAGGGTCCTTCGCACGTTTCGTGCTCGGGCCCTAATTAACATATTATCGATATCTCAAAGTTCTATTACAAACACACACACACACACACACTCAGAGAAGACATAAGGTAATGACAATGGACGTGTTCATCTACCATATTGTGTACTTGTGTACTAATTTTGTCTCCATTTTATAATTTTAAGGTAGAGTTGGATTAGGGAGCACTTTTCCCCCAAAGTTGTCAATTCAAAGTTAATGACATCTTCAATCCTCAAAATTCCTCAACATAGAAACACAGCAGCTTCTTGTAAAATACATTGATATCAAATGTTATGGCCAACTTTGAAAACATTTGTATTCATAACCCTCAACTGCCTTTGCTAGGGAGAAGAAGTCAGTCCAAGCTATAATTCAGAGATGTAGCAAATTAAGAATGCTTTGTCCTTGGAAATTGGAAATAAAACACTACACAGAAGTTGCTGGTTT
Source organism: Lepomis macrochirus (assembly GCA_024633595.2). Lineage (NCBI taxonomy): Eukaryota > Metazoa > Chordata > Actinopteri > Centrarchiformes > Centrarchidae > Lepomis > Lepomis macrochirus. Next base: position 16,120,647 of record JALXJV020000018.1, on the reverse strand, counting down.
TAGCCGGATTGACACAGAATCCAAAAGTTAACTGTATTAACCTGCTGAATGTATTTCAGCTTTTTTTAAGTGTAAGCATTAGCTTTCACTCACCAATGGCAGTGCATGCAACAGAATTTTCTAGAGACCACAGCTTCTCAATACTAAAGCGAAGTTCCCGTGTGTTGCATTAAAACTGCTGACCCCTTGCCAGAAAGTGAAAGGGGTTTGACCTGAAGGTGGCATCAATCTCGGCCCTGGATAAAAAAAAAGTCTCCCCTGTGCTTCCCGACTATGGTTTGGGAGCCAAACACAGATGGTTAACAGTAGGATATTCACAAAGATGCTCACAAGTCTGTAAGCTAGAGTCCAAGTCAAGTCTCAAGTCACTCGTGGTTATAATAAATGTTATGCTGCGATCAATCTAGGCTGCTTAGAGGACTGTCTAGCTACAATGCTCTGTTTTTCACAGAGCACAACCATGTAATGTGCAATGCAACTAATGACAGCTTATTAACTACTGTAAGTCAACACATTACCCAGGCTCTCAAACCAGTGTAACATTCTAACTAAATAAAACTGTACATGATGGACAATATACCTGTAACCTCTTTTTCCACTTACAAAGCACAACCATGTAGCCTAACGTACAATACATGTACAATAAATGACAGCTTATAAACTACTGTATGTCAACACATCCCTGTAACTGTAACGTTACATGATCAACAATAAACCTCTAACCAGTTTGCAGCCAACCTTAATAATTAATGTGATGGCAGCCAGCGGGACATAAATGATCTCATTAATCGGCTACCACAAGTTTGGCAAGTAAAACAAACTCATTAATTTCACAATAATGACATTCAAAGTAAACCAAAGCAAGAACCAAGTTAACGTTAGATGGCCAATACTGAGCTGAACATGTTGACTAGTCTCAGGTTACAAATCTATTTTGCAGTCAGCGCTTCTTTGTTTTGGCCTTGTTGTATGAAGCTTTAAAACCAAGGATTATGATGAATGGCACAGCAGCTGCTGGTGTTTGTTTTCCTCTCTCACTTGTGTCACTTGTGTTATGTAGGTAGGTTGTAGGTAATGCAGGGAGTGGAGTAACAGCAAGCTCATCAGACATTTCCTAAAAATAAACATTGAGACAAACAAACACGAGTCCCGCATCTCGAGTCCGAGTCAAGTCTGAAGTCTTTTGAGGATGAGTCTAAGTTGAGTCTGTGTGTGTGACTTGAGTGCGACCCGAGTGTCAAACTCGATTCCCCATCTCTGGATATTAATTGTTGCTTACTAATGGTATTAATTGAAACAGGTCTTATTTATGTATTTAAAACTAAAGCATTTATTCTTGTACTCAGAATAAATGTTAACACTTGTTTTGAGCTCTTGGTGCTCATTTTGGCAGAGCTCTTGGTTTGTAAAGCAAATAAGCTCTATTTGTTTGGCCTTCTGTATGTTATTGCATTGTTGACTTGACAGCATGTTAAGCTGACGATCGAAATCAAACCTAGAAAGAGAAGGCAGATAAGAAGCTAAGGCCCCTGTTACCAGCCCCACAGGCAAACTAAGGCAGATCCTATTGAATCCTCTGAAGGTATGCACAAGCAATACTATCTAGTTTATGTGTTTGTGAGGATGGGTGAGTATAGTAGGGCTGGTCCGAATACCATTTTTTGAGCTTCGAAGCTTCGGTAGTAATGAATATCGAATATTCGAAGCTTCGGAAAAAATCAATTTGTATAATTTATATTTAAATTTTTGAAGCTGCACGATCTCTTTAGGCTGCCTGTCCATTTGTGTTAAAAAGGCCATCTGTTGCTGGGAGGCTGTAGGGCATGAATATACAGTCACTGGCCAGTAGGGGGCTCACACGCTCTATTCTGCCCAGCAACACGAAAAGTGAGAGGCCAGTTTGTCTGCACTGAGAATACGTGGAAACTTCACACCGCTGTTCGGTGTTAGTCTTGGTTCGGGAGTGATTTGTGCGTTCATAAAACCGTAAGTTTCTGTTTTGTTGCTGTATTTACTTAGCCTGTTTCTTGGGCATTTTTTAAGTCATGTATAATCTGTAGCAGACAAGCGAATGAGAAGTGTTACTTGCCATCATTGAAGTAGAAAGTACGTACATACGATAGGATTACACAGTGTTTCTTTCGTCTTTATTGGTTAGTGTCACTGTTTATTGACACTGGACACAGGTTAGAACTGTTTAGCCATAATATACTTCAAAGGACATTGTGGGAAGTACAGAAGTAGATTTTATGCTTTAAAGATAATTATTATTATTTACATATTATTTGTATTCTGTTTATGGTTTCAGAAACCATAAATCTCCTCAATGCCAATAGATAAGACTGTATGCACCTTAAGGAGAAAATAAAGGAAACGCTCATTGCAACAAAGCCTGGTTATTGGAGCCGCTCTCTGTAAAGGCAAACCCAGAGTCCTGACCCGACTCTCCACAGCGATTTGAATTATCCACCACAACACATGCACTATTTTTCAGTTTGCATTTTGATTATTTCCAGAAACCGTTCATCCAAACGGTTTGGGGCACGAGACGTGACGTCGCAGTAAAATCTCAAAGTCTCCTATATTTCGCAATAGATTGATTTAGATTGATAATAAGGGTAAAAAATGCGTAAAAGGGACAATCCGTTTTGTTTCTATTATTCTATTTTCCACAATGCAGCTTAACCCAAAATACAAACTCAGGCATGCACTTCTGTCTGTCCATACAAACTCCGCTGTTCTGCGCTCTTTTGAATACTCCCGTTGCAGGAACACTTTCAGTAGTCCAAGAAGTAATATATATTTATAAAGTAACTATAACAAAGTTATATGTTAAGTATTATTTCACCATATTTTATAGTGTAAAACATATATGCATGGTGTGCAAAAAAAAAAACCCGAATATCGAATGTCACATTTTCAAATCGAATACCAACCCACCGAACGAATATTTGAATATTTTAGTCCAGCCCTAGAGTATAGTAATAGAGAAACGCACTGATATTCTCTTTTTGCATGTGTTTGTGTGTGTGTGTTGTGTGCGTGTCTGTGTATGTTTCGTTATGTTTGTGTATGATTTTTTGCCGAAAACAGGCAAGGACCAACTTAACTTGCAGTACAATCAACTTTGCTATGACTATGGAGCTGTGAAAAGCTTAAGCAGTCCATTTTGGGTTTGATTCTATAAAGGACATGAACTCTAAAATTAGTTTTTTATTAGTTTGTGGTTTACAGGCATTGCCAGTTTTCATGTGGCTGTTGAATATTCTAAAAGAAGCACACTGGTGCTTAAAGGTGGGTTAAGCTGGGAGAACCACCTCCTTCTGGTTATAATCCAAGTCAGACTTTTACTCACCACTAGAAATCTTGCCTACAGATTTGGGTTTCCATTCTCAACTGTATCAAAAAATTAAGAGAGTGATACCAGTGTATTAGTCCTTAGTATTCAACCCTTTGATAAGCTGGCCTAGTAAGCAGTGTGGGAATTATACCGCGGCCACGCGGCCATGGCCGCCGTTGCCCTACACTTTGGCCGTCATGCCCCGTGAAAAAAAAAATCATCGTACGGCCACAGTGGCCTGTGTGCCCTGGCCCTGTCCAAGTTCCATGTATAAAGCTTCAGTGCGGCATAGTGGGCTTGCTTTGAATTACAGCGAGCCACCCAAGTAGGTCTCTGAACTTCAATTAGTTCGTGGATTCGCGCGAGGTGCAGTCAGTGTCATAATCACATCAATGATCTCACGCACGACGCCTCAAAACAGCAGTGCAAGAAGCATGTAACGTTAGCACATACAGAAGAACGACACTCACTCAGGTAAGCATCTGCACAGCAAACGAGCTAAGCTGTTTTGATATGATAAGTAACTGATTAATGTGATAGGATTTGACTGAACGTAACATTTAGTATTACCGGTATTTGCCATTTTTGCATGGTGAACTAAGCTAGCTGTTAGCTACGTAGGACAACAAACATCTCCTCTGACTGAACTCCAACCCTGACCCTGAGTCAGAGTCTCTTTCAAGTGATGAGTCTGATTGAAATAATCCACTGCATTCCCTCACTCTCTCTCTCTCCCCTCACACTCTCTCTCTCTCTCTCTCAATTCAATTCAATTTGCTTTATTGGCATGACTGCTGAACAATATTGCCAAAGCATCATACATATAACATAACAATAATCCCACTACATATAAAATATCAATCACCCCCATACATTTCATTTAAGAATTCTCTCTCTCTCTCTCTGTCTCAATCAATCTCTCTCTCACTCACACATTCTCACATGTAATGGACTGAATTAACTTTTTGAATGCTTTTACTGGCATTTGTGTTGTTTCTATTGTTGTTAAGGGTGTATACCTTCTGGATGAAATGGTTCTCTCTCACACACTCACATTCCACATGATATAGAGGACTGAATGAACTTTTTTGAATGATTTTATTGGCATTTGTGTTTCTGAATGCTTTTATTGGCATTTATGTTGTTTCTATTGTTAGGATGAATACCTTCTGGATGAAATGGTTCTCTCTCATTAAATTTCTTTTTATTAAAAAAGTCATAATCCATGTCTTATTCCAAATTAGGATGTTATGGTATCAATCTGAATGGGAAAACCATCGAATTGTACTCAATGGCCTTTGTGCCCTGTCATATGGCCTAGGTGCCCCTAAAAAAAAAGAAAAGGTGGAGGCCAAATGGCCTTGCCCCTATAATTACATAATTCCCACCCTGCTAGTAAGGATGCAGTGACAACAAACATGCCAAAGTGTTTTAAACATGATAGACTGAGATTTTTAGAGAGAGACCATACAATCTAAGATCAAGGGCTGAAACCTGGTCAAATTATCAGCACCAAAACACAATTAAGTATATAATTGTAATAAAACCAGCAGGAGCTATATTATTTTGCCTGTGTGGGTGGGGAGGTCATGCCTCTGACAAGCTAATAACTAGATTCTAGGTTTTAGGGAAAACTTGAGCATGGGGATGAGATCCTTGGAGATAGAGGTTTCCTTGTTAGAGAGGTATAGGCCAATGTTAGAGAAACATTACAGTTGTTTTTATCACTTTGGTACTATTTTTTCAAGATGTATTTCACACTTGTAACGCAGCAAGTCGTTAATTCAACCCACACAACCACTGATTCAAAATATTTTACATAAGTTTCTTGTGAAATGTTATGAGAACATATGGTTTAATCACGAAAACACAACATAATGATATCTTTTTAAGTTTAGTCATTTAAGCTATCAGTGAATCTAATAAAAAACAATGCAAGATACATGTTTCAAATCACCTTAGAAGTGCTGCTACAGCAAGACAGATGAGACAGTTTTCACATTAGGCAATATGATTACTCTTTAGCTAATTCAAAATGCGGTGGCTGTCACAGGTTGGCTGATTGAAGGCTGGTGTGAGGACCCAAACGCAGACAATGAAAGGCGAAAGGAGGATGCTGTTGAAATGATTTATTAACTCAAAAACTAAACTGAAACAAGCTTACAGGGAGCTCAAGGTAAAAGTCCAAACAAAGGAAATCCAAAAGAACGTGAATCCAACACAAAAACAGAGTACTCCAAACAGGGGCACAAACCAGAAATCCAGGGAACAGAGCACTAGGCAGAACACTCAACATTGGCATACATATACACAGGGACTAACGAGCGGGGCAGGAGCAACACAGGTGAGGGGGATCAGGACTAACGAGGCAGGCAGACAGACAGTATTCAAAACTAATGTACAGGACTAAGAACTAACTAGACAAGACTACACAGAGAAACACAATCAAAAACAGACTTTAACAGGAAAGACATGAACACAGAAACCACGTTCCTAACAGTGGCGCATATTCTGACAGTAGGAAAAGAGATCATTTCTCCTGTCATAGCTTCTCTGCACTGGCTTCCTGTAAAATCCAGAATTGGATTTAAGATCCTTCTTCTCACCTACAAAGCCCTTAATGGTCAGGCACTATCTTATCTTAAAGGGCTCATAGTACTTTACTACCCCATCAGAGCAATGTGCTCCTAGAATGCAGGGTTACTTGTGGTTCCTAGAGTCTCCAAAAGTAGAATCTGAGCCAGAGAGTGGAACCAGGTTCCAGTTTGAGTTCAGAAGGCAGACACCATCTCCACTTTTAAGAGTAGGCTTAAGACTTCCCTCTTTGATAAAGCTTATAGTTAGGACTGGCTCAGGTGAGTCCTGAACCATCCCGTAGTTTGCTTCTATAGGCCTAGACTGCCAAGGGGACTCCGCTCTCCTCCTCTTTCTCTCCATCTGTATGCAACCTCATCCCATTAATGCATGTTACTAACTTGACTTCTCCCCTTTCTTGTAGTCTTGTGCTTCCTTGTCCCTCTCCTCTCTCCTCCTATCACTTCTGCTGACTTTTCTTCTCAGCTGCAGAGTCTGGGTCTGTGGTTGCGGGTGGCCTGTGGCTACCATGACCATGTTCCTGTTTGACAACCATTGCTACAGTTGTTACAATTACTACACCTATGTTGTTGTAATTATCAGTAACATTACTATATCATATCATCTTTACTGTCTGTATTTCTGTGTTTAAACTGTGTTGGCTGCTCTCCGACCCTCTCTCCCTCTTTCGTGCTGTCTCTCTCTCTCTCTCGCCAACCGGTCGAGGCTGCCCACCCTGAGCCATGGTTCTGCTCGAGGTTTCTGCCTTTTAAAAGGAAGTCTTTACTTCCTCTGTCACCTAGTGCTTGCTCATGGTGAGAATTGTTGGGTCTCTGTAAATAATATCACAGAGTATGGCCTAGACCTGCTCTATATGAAAGGCACTGTTAGATTACCGTTGTGAATTGTGCTTTTAGATTATGTGCTATAAAAACAAAATTAAATTGAATTGTATTTTAGAGTATATGGTTACCAAGTAAGTTTACCAGCACGTGAAATTAGCAATGTAATAATAGATAGTATTTGTAGTGTATTTTACAGTATTGTATTATACATACTGTAAAAATTGCAGTGGTCCTTTCTTGACTTGTTAAAAAGAGCACTAAGCTATTTTCATTAAGGTTGTAGGTTTGAATCCCACTGAGGCCACATACCGTAAAAAATCTCACGCCTTAGGGTGATGATTGAAGTTGTGAATCTGAATATATCAGGTAAATGAAACAATACATACATGTATATTAAGTACATTTTCCAGTGATGATCAATTAGGAACAATGAGCATAGTGATAGTGAAAGGTATTTTAACAATAGAGAAGAAGAAGAATCTTAGCAAACATTCTGCATGGACTTTGTATGAACATAATGTATTTCAATGCTCAGGTGTAGTTGTAGTTGTGAAAAAAGTTTTTTGATGATCTGCTGTGCTCTCTGTACTAAGAGTGGTGAAATATTACCACATAGTTGTGTGAATAATACCAAAGCGACAGAAAAAAACTGTGTCAAATGTTGTATAGTACTTTTCTTAGTTGATAAGAATAGACTAACTGAAATGCATCTGACTTTTATTGATATACATTGTCAGAGTACTATTTGTTATATTTATTTATATATATTTCATTACATTCATTCATTTAGCAGACACTTTTATCCAAAGCGACTTACAGTTGCAGAGTTTGTCAGAGGTTGCATGGCTCTGGAGCAACTAGGGATTAAGTGTCAAGATAGGGATTAAGATTAAGATTCAAACCCAGGTCTCTCACACAGAAGGCATGTGTCTTATCCATGGTGCCGTCACCATATAAAACCTTATGTCATGCACATGACCACGCTGCAGAAGATCGGCAAGGTCATCATGAGGAACAAAGAAAGAGGTGGGGAGTATTTTTGAAGTGCATGACCACCGAAGCAGTTCACGTAGACCAGTGTTTATCATCAGGGGTGGTATCGCCCCCAGTGGGTGTTCAGAGGACGATGGGGGGCGCTGGAAGCAATATTTTGGAAAGGGGGGCATTGAGATACTTTTGGGGGGTGTTTGTTGGTTGGATATTTTAAGGCAAGTTTACACCAAAGATTCACAACAATACAAAAAATTTTAACTACTTGCAAAAAAAACCTGTGGTCTGCAATATTAAAACCTGCCAGTTTACTACACTGCCACTGGATAAGACGTTTTGTTTTTTTTATCAGCTACTTGTGGTGTACCTCTGTGTTGCCTTCCTGGCAACAGGAAGTCAGACTATCTGTAAAATTTCACCCACAAGGTGTTTACTGTATACTGGAAAATGGCCGCTCTCCTTCTTATTACTACCGTGGATAAGTGTTTATTTCTCTAAGGAAATCACTGTGAACTGTCAGATTTCCCCTGAAAGCATCTTTGTCTAGCAGCCGATGCAACACCAGCGAGTACCGTGAAATAGACCCACCTCGTGCTGTGAGTTGCAACCAGTTTGTGGCCAAGCAGACATGTAGAGTTTCAATATAAAAATGTAACGTGTAACGTCTGAGGCACAGACTTACTCTGTTTGGGACTGTGAGCTGCACTTTATTGGAGCTACTGAAATTAACATGTGTAGATTTGTTGTGAGATTTCTGCCTGGTCACAGGCATTGTCAGTTTTGTTTTCCCCCTGCATGAGCACCTCCTCGTCTCATCCAGTTCTGTGTCTGTAAAAGGGTCAAGGGGATACTTCCAGCAAGGCAAAATTCTCATTAAATGGTTAGACTGGTAGTATTATGACCTTTTTTCGACATGTCAGAGTACACAACAGATGACCAGTTAAAGTCTAGTCAATAAGTGAACAAAAATGAATTATTTAATCACTGAGATGGAAAGGTGCCACAACCACATTTATAGAGGTTAAATCCTCAAACAAAAGACACAAAAGAGGAAGGAAGACTAAATCATGTGTTGACTCAGCCGGGATGATTAAATAAGTTGATCTACATGAGAAACATATTTTAAAGCAATAAAAAATTCCTGAGAGCCTCACTGCATTATATTCTATTATATTTATATATTTTGAATTGTCACCTGCCACCTGAATCCCTTTATATAAAATACATATTAGTTAGAACGTGGTACTTTTCCACCACTTGACACAATGCCAATACTGTATGAGCTGAACACCTCTTTAAAGGCTGTGATAGGACGATAAAAATGACAGGATGTGGGTGGAAACAATATTTCTCAAGATAAACTTTTAGGTTCACTTTTGGTTGTAAGAGCCAGATGTTCGCTGACCTGAGGGTTTTGCATTTGGGTATGTACCAAAATTGTTTTACAATATGTTATATTTTTAATTATCACAGTTATGTTTTCTATCATTTAGTTTTTATCAAACAATTGATCCAAAGAATTCTGCAGGTGTAAATTTGTGAAGGTATTGCTGGAGGAGCTTTTGCTTTGTAAACCTACGTAGCAGAGTAATAAATAATTAAAGTAAGTAAAACAACCACATTAGCGTTTTGGGTTCACTATTCAGTGAAGGTCTAGTTTTGCTTGATTGCTGCTAATGCTCTTCTGCCGTGAGGGTTATATTGACTCAAATAAAGAGGAACAGCAAGAGGCTATGTCTACTTTCAACTAAAATGTGATTTGCATTTTAACATTGAAATGGAAAAATGTCAAAAGACTAATCACCAATTAACTCTTGTAAATAACAAAAGGTTTACTGTATAATTCTGTGTTGGCTTGATTTTGTTCTGTTCTTAGGCAATAAGAACAAAGATGGGGGCAGAACAGAGCACCCTGAAAAAGAATGGCTACGTAGTACAACAAGAAACAGGAAATGCTGTTGTTGCTACAAAGACTGATGACACTTTTCTAATAAAAAAGATCATTTTAGATCAGGTAAGTGAAGGATTCCATAGCTAACCGCACTCATACCAAATTATGAAACATATGTCTAGATTCCAAAATGGCAAAGTAATGCCATATTTACACTCCCATAAAAAGAAGAAGTGAACTTACGTTTTACCAGCTTTTAAAGTTCTAATTGATGGGCAAAGTAAAGCTCAACTTTTGTCACTACAAGAAATTAAATGTTTTTTTTAAAACCAAGTATTAATTCAATAAAGCAATAAACAAAAAAGATGGGGACAGAATGATAAATTTGTTAATTTATACATCAAATGTAACTCAAATTAATTTAATTAATAACTATCAGTAGAACTTTTAATCTCTATTCTTTTGTACTTTCTGTTATCTATTTATTCTGTATTCTGTCAGGTACTTACTTTTTCTTTATTCATTTGAAGGATTTCATGAGGTGATTCACACATCTATATAATCTAATAGCAGGTTACTCATTATGAAACCCATGGCCCACTCATAGTTTACAGTTTTGTTGACCATCAGTAGTAATGCAAACGAATGACCAATGTGGAAGGCTGAATACACTATTTGTAGAGGGAATACTGAATCAACATATGAAGTCAGGGTAACATAATCACACAGTTTCTCTGATCCACTTTCAAAGTAGCAGACAAATTAAATGTACAACTGTTTTGTAGGCGATAAAAGTTCATGCTTTGTAAGGAAATGTGAAGTAGGGTTGTCCCCATGTACATACTATAGCTGATTTAACCGGCGTAATATTGTAAAAAAAAAATTAAAATTAAATTTGCTTACAGTGAGCCCTTTGTGATGCAAAGTTAAAACCAAAATGCAAATGCAAATGGTAAATGGAAATGCAAATGTTTGTTCTATAGGAGGTTATTAGGGTTTGCACCTGGCTTTTAGTTTTTTTTTCCTTTATATAGCTGACAAAATCATCACTTGAGTTTGATTAAAAAAAATTTGGAGTTTTTATAACCTATACTTGCTTTATCACATTTGATGTGAATAAATGTGGTGCATTAAATTAAAAGAAAAATTCACTAATCATCATTTGCGTTGTTCCTGATGGCCGTGATCGGAGGCGATTATTGGGTGGCTGCTCTGCTGGTGAGCCAGACTGTAGTGTACTGTAATGTGTAACTGGGCGGAGGAGTGATTCATTGCAGGTAGCAAAATTTATTCTGTATTCTGTTATTTCCCAGAAATAATCCTGACAAAAAACTGAAAAAAGTCCCCACAGCTTTGATGGAGATTCACAATACTGCAGTTACTGCTCTAAACTTTTTTTTTCATTTTTCTACACAACAGAGTGGTAAGCTACTACTCTGAGAATATAAGTTCAGACAGTGAAAGCATTAAGAGCATCTCTTCTGCTAATAATGCATTAAGCCTCTCTTCCACATTGTCCATGCTGCACATATTTTTGAACTACCACTAATGGTCACCAAAACTGTTAAAATGTGTTTATCATACATTTGCACATTTGTGCTTTTATTTGCATCTATTTTCATTAAACACAGTTGTTGTACTGTCATGTAATTGGTGGAGAGAGTGAGAGAGTGACTGAAGCACCATTTGAGCCAGTCGGTAGAAATGCGAGTGAAGGGTTTCACTAAAGGGTCTGATTTATTGACAACTATCTCAGGCATATAACTTTAACCTGTCTGCTGTCAGGCACCTCTGCCAGGCCATTTTGATGCAAATTTTATTTTTATAACAGACATCCAGAAATGATGATTCAGCATTAACCTCAGAGATAGAAATCCTCAAGACAATAAACCATCCTCATATCGTGAGCATCAAGAACTCTTTTAAAGGTAAGTTTCAACAATTCAGCTTCAAGTTTTATGCTCCCCTAGACTTGATATTACAGGTAATGTCTGTTTGAGACTCAATGTAATTTAAAACAAATCTATCATAGAATATAGAGCTGAAGTCTTGATGTCACGTCCGAGATAGCTGCTGGCCACCTTATATGATTTACTATCTGTGTTCTAAGACACGGATAGAAAATCATAGAAAGTGTAAATGTCACATAGAGTATCTACTACAGCACTTGTTAAAGTTAAACAATTCTATTAAAAATGCTACATGTCCCCATAGTACTTGCATGATTGTAACATATCTGATGAGGATTCCTTGTGTTCTGCCTTTAGACACGTCTGAAACTGACCGGTTTCTTCTTCTGTCAAGTCTGAACTAGCTATAGCCACATGACCCCGCCCATAGATATGACTATTATGTCAAGTTTATGACAGAGAAAAGGCACAATACTGAAATCTACAACCTGACTAATTTCACAGACTGAAAGGTGTGACGCATGTCAGCACAAAGTCCAGTTGTCATACTGTTGATACTTGTAAACAATGTATTCACACTGACTGGACAGTGACCTCAGACGCAAAATTCTATTCTACAAAATATTTTATATTTATTTGGGAGAACTATCTTACGCAATTATATTATAAAGACAATTTGTTATTGTTAAAATGCATATTATCTTTTCTTCTTTTGTTCAAAAGATCAAAACACTTACTATGTAGTGATGGACTACTGTCATGGAGGAAGCCTTGCTGACAAGATCAAAGCCATGAGTGAGCCTCCACAAGAGTGTGAGGTACAGTAGTCTAATGAAAAAGACTCAGATTTACATCAGTTAAATACAGTATACTGCAGCTCAGTCCATTAGTGTACATATTTTGCAATTAATTGACATTCTTGCTATTCTACAAGTGCCATAATGTGTTTTCTAGGTACTGAGTTGGATTGCTGAGATCTGTATGGCTTTGAGAATCATCCATGAAAATGGTTTGATTCACAAACAACTGACACCAGAGGTAATACAGAATTTATTTAGATATTCTACATCATCAAAAGATTAAAAAATAAATAAAATGAATAGTGAATTGGTTACATAATGTTATAGTTTCACTTTTCCTCTACTTAAAGGACATTTTCTTCACTGAATTTGGAACAGCGTGCCTGGGCGGATTTGGAAAAATCCATGAAAAGTACTGTACACTGTCATATACTATACTATGTACTATACAGATAAAATGTTCTACTGCTGTACTGTAAGATTTTTTTTCTTTTCACAGTTCAAAAAACATTCAGTCAACCACTAATTCAAATGAAACAATAAATTATCTGGCACCGGAAGTCCTCTCAGAAGGGAACTATGATGCCAAAAGGTAAAGAATTACTTAATAAAGACCCTACACAACAAAAAATCCACTTGGTTTAGGTTGTTATTACAATACATGAACTGTGTGCACAGTGTAAAGAAATCAGTGTAGACATCTGTACTGATTAAAATAGAAACCTGTTCAGTCAGACGCATGAGAAAGATGACTGAAAATGCAGCTGAAGCGCAGTTAGGAAATTTAGTCCATTCATGTTACCTATTTCAGTGTAAGGATCAAACTTTTTTAATGCGTTTTGAACTACTAACACAATACCTACTAAGATTAATAATATTTGATTTATTCATAGTGACATTTGGTCGTTGGGATGCATACTCTACAAGCTCTGTACTTGCAAATCAGCGGTAAGTTGTCCAAAGGTCTGCAAGCAATCAAAGATTGGATTCAATTGTTATTATATGCTATAAGCAATGCAGTTGCTTGTTGATGAAAAGCCAGCTTCTAAGTAAACTTACATAATTTTCTATCAAACAAGCATTATGCAATATATGATTAATGTGAACTAAACTGTACTAAAACAAAACAACAAATCCTTGGTACTTAAACATACACTCCTTTTATAATAAGCATTTGAACCTTACCAAAAAAACAACAGCTGTGAAAGTTGTGAGATGATGTCCTGGACAGATTTGATGACAATATATTCATAAATGAGCTAGCTATTTGAAAGCCTTGCACAGTGGACATTTAAGTAACAAATGAGTTACTTACTTAAAATTTTCCTTACAAACTCACAGGTCTTAAATGTTTAGGGTGTTCACTACCTATATTGGCAGTGGTTAGAGATTTTTAGGTTGAAAACTAAAATGATGTATTGCAATTTTAAGAAGTCCCTTAATTCGCCTACAGTAACATTCAGCTCCTAGTGCTGCAAACCGCATTGTCATATTTGGTGATTTCGTGATGAATGAGGTATTAAGGGTAACAGAACCTGAACACGAAACTAACTTTACCCCGCTTTCCAAACGGGACTCTTTTTTTTCTCGACAAGGCGAGATGGAGCTGTCGCTGCAGCTGCTCTTGTCACTATCTTCCACATGTTGGATCCCCTAGCAGCACAACAAGTACCTACATGTTTTCAGAATTTGATATTGATTTGATACCGAAGTATAAGTTCTCGTGACAACCCTGTTGACAACAACTAAATAGTTGTTAATTTGCAGCAAATTCATAGCATTCGGCAGCACATCTCGCTTGTCCCTCTCTCTCTTTCTCTCGCTCTCATAAACACCGCAGCACAAATCTGTCCAACACAACGTCAACACAATGTCAATGTGGGAGACCCAGCTTTAAAAAAGTAATGAGTAATGGTTTAAAGTACATAAAGGAACATCTGGCTTGTGATGTAGCCTACAGAACATTCTCCACTAAGTTATTGCCTAAACCCTATAAGCACATTTGAAAAATAAACTACAGAAGTAGTATGAAAGGAGGCTGTTGCTTTTTTAGGCTATTCTAAGAAGACATTACATTGTGGTTATAGTACTTTCTTTTAATGTGCTTTTATATTATATATTTCCAAAGCAAAAATCTTTGTTTAACAGTTAAAAGTTTGTATAAATCAGTGAATTATACGCTGTCTTGTCTTCTTCCCTAGTTTTTTAGTAGTTGGCGTAGATACTGGTGTTTATTCTGAATGGTAAACTTCACTCACTTAATGGTAATGCTAGTTAGGCTGTGTGTTGGAGATCAGTAATTCACTTATATAAGATATTTAATTAGTTTAATTGTTTAATTAGGGTTAGGGTGTGACAAAAATAATCGTCAACTAATCAAATAAATAATTAACAAATTAGTCAACTATGAAAATAATCATTAGTTGCAGCCCTACTGACAACACATGTTAACAGAGCTACACATTGGCTGCTTTTGCTAACATGAGCTTCCAGGACAAGCTAATTCACAACCAAAAGGGTCCGAATTCAGAGCTCTAAAAGCAAAAATATTATAATACAATAAAATGCATTTACCTGGAAGATTCTGACTCTGTCTGCCAACTGTCATTTCACTGGCCAATTACCGACTAACTACATATCTGTAAAGAGATGACCGGAATCATTTAAATAAAGAGAGACTCACGTTGTTGGTCGTTTTGAAAAGCAAAGCTATTCTCTCTTTTAAAACATGATAGAGTGATGTTTCTTGACAAAGCATACAGTATAGAAAACAGTACAGTTACAGGCATAAAGAAAGTAAATCAATAAAGCAAAATCAAAGAAATTCATTTTGAGACTCACTGAATTAATGTTAAAAGTTACAGCTTAGTAAATTTGCCAGAGTTGTCATTGCAGCTGCCAAAGTGTCAATTAAAACTTTCACCTCTCATATCTTGTTAAGACAGTTGTTTGTAATCAAAAAAGTGATTCTTCATGGAAAAAAACTGATTGTTGTATCAAAATTCTTAACTTTAGATCAGCAAAGTCCATAGAGGATCCTGCCAAAGTTTCGGATCAATTGGCCAAACAGTGTTTGACAAGTTCGCAAAGAGAAAAGTGACAATTTTTAGAGCAGAAGACCATTGGAGCAAAGATGCAGAAGAATCCAGAGATTAAAAGGATAAATAACTTTGACTTTAAACAAAGCAGCTTATAGAGCCACAGTTAACACGGTTAAAAGTCTCCCTGAACACCCTGTTGTGTACGCAAGCGCGCTGAATTTTCCTGCCTTTTTAATACGGTTGTGTTTACAAATTTGTGGCAGCTCATTGGGTAACACCTGACACACGCCCACCAAACGGGAGAAAACATACCTCAAAGCCTGTTGCAGAACGTTGTGCAACATTGCAAGGAAATGTATCGTTCAATCCGAAAATGTTGCTAACAGGTGCAAAATGTTTTGAGATTGAACTCGCCCCTGGTGACTGGCTTGTCAGGAACCGCCATACTCTGCTCCTGATTAGCTAGTAGTCTTAACTAGATAATAAATAAAATTATGAACCTGAAAGTAAGCATAATGACCTCTTTAACTTAACTTTAACTGTTTCAGTAATCTACAATCAAGTTTTCAACAGCTTAGCTTACACCACGTAACATTTAACTTATATATAGTTTTGTGGCTCCAATAGAAAACCAGGGGAAGGAGTGCAAATTTGAAGGGTCATCAAATATGGTCATGCATATTTTCATGACTGTGACCTTCGTCATGAGTTTGTATCCTCTGCTTGACTCTGGTCACCTGATTGCTTTGTTTTGTGGTGGATCTGCAGCAGTGTTGAAGAGTGCCTTGCAAACTGTTCAACACGATCTGTCTCTCTGTTGTTGTCATTAATGGGTCAATTGCTATGTATCTACAATTAGCTCACCAAAAAAAAGCAACTTTTATAACTATACATGATTATCATGCTTTATATCATTGCAATGACCCATAGGGTTGGGTATTGTTTGGATTTTTTATGATTCTGGTGCCAAATCCATCCATCCATCAGCCAGTCAGGACCAGCTGGTATCCCTGGACGTGCAGTCATCAGGGCCACATGACAGCAGAGCACTCCTGGACGAGAGAACCCAGCCCACGCGGACACAGGGAGAACATGCAAACTCCACACAGAAAGGCCAGGGCCAGGGTTTGCACCCACGACCTTATTGCTATGAGGCGACAGTGCTAACCACTGCACCACCTGGTGCCAAATCAATAGTTTTAAAACCATTCCGGTGCCTAAACCTCACTTTAAAAAAGAAGGAAAAGAATGTTTTTTAAAAATATTTTTTATATTTAAAATGATTAACATTGAACAATATACAACACATTTACAAAATAACAACTTAACAACATGAAACCTAAATCACCTAAGCCAACTAAAGTAATTTAACACTAAATACCAGCTACAAAACTAAAAGCAAAATCTTATGCTATTGGTATTCTTATGCTAAACAAGCTTCAAACTTCACTGTGTGATGACTGTTGTATTCAGTTTTTGCAGAAAGGGCTGTTTATTGAAGTTACGATGATCTCCAGTGTTTCCAGGAGGTCATTGAATGTGTGATGCCTCTAGAAGCCTGTCAATCATTTATTTCCCTACCTGTGATTGGCAGACAGTTAAGGTTGTTGTTGTTCCTGATAGCCTGGGAAAGCTTGATTTATACTCCTGCGTAGGGCCAGGCATTTGTACTTGTACGTCGCTGTATCCGTCATTCTACAGTTACACCCCTAAACATTAGTCGGCTGTAGAACTACAGGGTTCACTGTGTTGACTTTTGCTGGCCGAGCAGGCTAACTTCCAGTACAGCGCTCTGCTAACGTGAATGGGGGTAAAATTGTATTTGTGCGGCTGGTATAGCCTCATAGCCTATAGCTGGTATAGCCAAATGTTATTGACCAAATGGATCACATTCTGATAGTAAAACGAGTCATTTCATCAGCAGAAGTATAAATTACACTTTGGCCTGGGGACAGAGAGGGTGAACAATGAGAGAAGTTAAAACATGTAGCTCCCTAGCTCTCTCTCTGTTGAGCCAGGTCTGTTTCTTCGCTGTAGCCTGCAGCTCACGGTAGCCTGCAGCTCACGGTAGCCTGTTTTGTTGCAGCATTCATGAAACCAAGCAAAACTGGCTGTCGTCTCATAGCCTTTCAGTGAGGGATGCTACAATTTGTACTGCCGTGAATAGTTGTGCCACTTCTTACGACCGTTTCGGAGCACCAGCGTGAAAATATTTCAATTGGCACATTTAAGTGGCACCAAAATGAGGCACCGTCATTTGCACTGTAATTTGGTAGGTACTAGGTCGTATTGGAACCACCGGATTCCCCGACCCAACCTTAACACTAAGCAGCTACTGTATTAAAGCAGCATGTGGTATATTTGCTACTATGAAGAAACTCCTTTCTAGTTCAATTAATATTCTAACATATGGCATTCAAAATACTAACCTACATTTTGATAACATATGAGTACGTCTACTTATCAAAATTTGAAGATATGTGAGTACTTATCAAAAACAGGACTCAAAATTGGCTATGTAATTTATACTTTATTATTGATATTGTAAGTGTAACAACAATTCTTCAGTTCTCAGGAGAGACTCCAATTCAGCTGATTCCCAAGATTCTTGGTGGTCCATACCCCTCTCTACCAGAGAAGTTCTCACCAGATCTTTGTCAACTATTGAATGATATACTAAAAAGAGATCCTCGATCAAGACCAACAGCCAGTGAGATCCTGGGCCGTCCTTTTATTATCAGCTGTCTCTTAACAAAGGTTTGACTCTTCAACGACTCACTCACTCTCACAAAACACAAAACATCTGTGCAACATCTAATTTTCATCTTGTCAACTTTCCATTTAGGGCTGCACAATTATGTTATCTCTGCATTAGTAACCAAGCAATCCTAATTTCTTCCTAAACCTGATTCAAAGACACTGATTTTCAAGCAAATGTAATTGCAAATTTCAACAATTGCCTGAAGGTTATAATGATCGTTGTATAAAACAAACTAAACTAAACCAAACTAAGTTAAACACTGGCACTATGATTATACAGTTATAGTGCAGCCATTTATTTGACCAAAAGCTCAGCCGCCACCCCCGGCTACATCCGCCAGAGCTCCCTGTCACTCAGTAGTTGTAAGTCGGCGAGCCAAGGCTCTGTCTCCCCACACTGCCCACTCCTCTCCACACAACACTCTAAAAAGTTTCACAATACACACAAGTTTTTCTCTCCTGTTGAAAATTGTCAAATATTTAACTACCATCTCACAAAGTGCTCACATTACAGACACTGCAAGTGTCTGTTGGACTGCTTTCATTTTCCAATTTAATATAGCAGACATTTTAGCCACGTCCTGTCACAAACTGCTCTTAGGTTTGTGCTCAATAAAGCTGATACCAATGAGTTAGAAATTCAGATCAGCCCAAGGTCCCAATTTTTGATATCGGATCAGGACATCACTACATACAGTATATTCATCCTCCATACATAAACCTATACATACACATATATGCATGATACATAGAAAAAGATTAACCTCTTTTGTCAGAACTGAGATGAAGGAAATTTTGAGACATGCAGTTGTAACAGAAGCTATAATCAAGTTGCCTTAACACCAAAATGTGTTTTCTACACCATTAGAAATGTAGTGACTTAATAAATAATTGCAATAATATTTTTGAAAGAGTAACTAAACACCAGATTGAACAGCAGTGTTTCAGCTAGTACTTGTCTATGCTTTTTTGACAGTGCAAAAGAACTGAGAAGGACCTCCAGACCAGGCTGGACAGGCTAAGGGCTGTGGCTGACGGTTTGGAACGTATGCATCACGGCACCACCATTGGCAGTCTTGCAGGAGGAGTGATTGGAGCAGTGGGAGGGATTACATCCATAGTGGGCCTTGTACTGGCCCCTTTTACTTTGGGAGCCTCTCTTATTGTCACTGGGGTTGGAATAGGGGTGGGTGCACTTGGTGGGGTCACTGCTGGTGCCTCAAATATCACTAACATGGTCAACCAGTCCTCTGATCGCAAAGCTGTTCGAAGCATCATTAAAGAGATTGAACAGAAAATGACTGCAGTTGTCACCTGGCTCCAGGAGATTAGCAACAGCTTACAGAAAATCAGGAGTTTATGTCAAACACTTGAGGATAGCAGTGAAGAGAACCTGTTAAAGCTCGGATGCAGGGCAGGGGAAAGGCCTAGCTGGCATTGCTGAATTGATTCGACTTGTTCAGGTGATGAACGTTGGCAAGATCGTAGCCCAAGCATCCAGGGTTGTACGTGTGGCAGAGGCAGCAACAGGTGTTCTTGCTGGTTTATTTGTGGCTGTGGATGTCTTCTTCATTGCTATGGATGCAAAAGAGATATACCACATTAAGCAGGCAAAGGCTGCAGAGGAAGGAGGCAAAACTGGTTCAAAGTCAGTGTCTCAACCGTCAAATGCACAGGACCAGTCTTCCCAAAATACCACTCCAATCAGATCTGAGATCATGAAATTTGTCCGATCAATCAGGCAGGCAGCAGACAACTTGCAGGAAGTCTTAGATGAGCTCAAATGCGCCATCAAATCCATCCCCACACTTAGAAATGAAAGTGAGCTGGAATGGAAAGATGTGGAATTAATGTAATCCAAAGGTTGCATTAATTAAAATTAGGAGCAGATTAAAGGGGACCTATTATGCTTTCCCATATTTTCTGTCATACAGTACAGTAAATTAATTTTGCAATGTCAGATGTTCATATTAAAGGGGCATTATGTAGTTTCCAGTGGTGTTTTCCAGCAGTGGTTTTAAGATTGCAAACAGGTGTATGCTTGTACATGCTCGCTTGAACTCATGAGCAAGCATAATCTGAAACACAAACGCTTTCATACTGAAATCCTACAATAAACACAGGAACACCAGCATGCAGGCTGTGGCTTTTCAACCAGAAATGTTCAGGCTCTGTTACTTCAACATTCCCATCTCAGAGGCAGATCAACACCGGCGCCGTACCTTTCTTTCAGCACAACGAGCCGGATATTGGCTCAATCCTCCCGGAAAAAAAGCAGAGTGACAGCGGCTATTGACAGACAGAACTGGAAACTCTGGTAAACTCCCACTGCAACCTTACAGTAATAGTTTCATCAGCTGCAGTTTGAACTAATCCTCGGTTGTTTCATTATCACGGTATATTTACTGCCTTTAGTTGACGTGCTACATCGTTAGCTCACCTGCTGCTTCCAGTAACCATCTTTAGTATCTGTGAATCTGTCACCGGAGGCTCAGCAATGTCAGCACAGCTAAATGTATTGGATGATAATGAAATGGGTAGTGAGCTGGACTAAATGTTATAACGAGATTGTGTCACACTTTATAACAGTTACTTTAGTATTAGTAGATGGCTCTTCCTCTGGATTGTTGTGACCATTTTGTTGCAGTGTTGTATTTTATGTGGGTCACGTTAGTTACAACGACTGAGAGGTGGACAAGCTGTGTACCTGGTAAAACCACAATAAACCTAAAGTGAACGTTACGAAGCAAACAGCGGCAGGT
This sequence comes from Lepomis macrochirus, assembly GCA_024633595.2. Classification (NCBI taxonomy): domain Eukaryota; kingdom Metazoa; phylum Chordata; class Actinopteri; order Centrarchiformes; family Centrarchidae; genus Lepomis; species Lepomis macrochirus. Next base: position 16,099,734 of record JALXJV020000018.1, on the reverse strand, counting down.
CCAAGCTACTGTACTGTGCTCCTGGCTGTGTCACCATAGGCTAATGTTAGTATGTTAAATCACACCACATTGGCTTTTTACTGTTACATCCTTTCTTGCAGGCTAAATCAACAGTGATACACAGGATAGTAACATGCAGGGCTTGACATTAACTTTTTTGCTCACTAGCCAATGTGGCTAGTGATTTTCCAAAGTTACTAGCCAAACAGCATTTTCACTAGCCATATTTCTGTTTTGGCAAAATCACGTTTTATACAATTAAAGTTGACAATGGTGTGCTAAAATGTACTATATAATATTATCATTTGCTCTGATAACGTTGTGTGTAAAGCTCCTTTTTTTGAGAACATGTCATCTTTTAAGATAAACTTTTAAGATAAGATAAAGATAGTAGCTTCTTATTAAATATAATAAAACTGCTGTATGGGTGTAAAAGTTTAATTAAAAAGATAAAAACCAAACTGAAAAAAACACAGAAAAACCAGAATCATTTGCACACTGCTCTTTTTTTCCCGATTATTCCCATATACACCCATCTTCTGCTTTCCTATGGCATGACAACTTTTATTAAAACATAGTTCTATATTTTAATAATCAACTCTGGAAATGTAGTTGTGACAGGACGATTTAATGTGATATAAAGGCAACTCTGCTAGTAGTAACACCACGTCCCTTAATTATGAATATGTCTGTAATTTTACAACATTTAGGGGTACTTTCCTCCTGCCTTTTCTTTATCTCAGCTCTGCCTTTTCTCTTTCTCTCATTCTGCTGTGCATTTCTTCTCCACACTGCTCGGCCACGCACACTCACGCACTGACTGACCGCTGTGTTGATGTGTGTGTGCATGTGACCAGTCGCGTGTGATGACAGAGATCATCCCATCAGGTTAAAAGCAGATGGGAGGCTGACAGTCCACAGGTCTGAGGGGCTGTGGCTGCCCCGTGACAGATTCAACTTTTATATTTACTTTGACAAATGTCTGGACGTCATATTTGGCATGCGCACCCTCGCGTGAGCGGTGAGAGAGTGAGATGCGCATGTTGTGTGGATTCTCGTGATATTAAATAAGCTTGCTTTGTCTCGCTGCCACTGGTTAAGTGGATAATTAACGGCAGGCCAAACAGAACTCGATCCGACGGCCAGTTGGCGAGGCTTTAATCTCCACAACGTCTTGTTGTAGAGATTAAAATTACAGTGTCGTTGGTCAGTAGCGCGCAAGACAATAGGCTTCACTAATGGACCAATGAGCAAACACTATGTGCAGGTAGTACTCATGGGAGTTGTAGTGTCGTGGTTTCACATTACAATTGGTTTATATTTTCAGTCTTTTGACAAGCCTACAATTTTTTAACAGAGTTAAAGTGGCTAGTGGGAGCTAGTGGTAACTGTGTTACCTGCCACGGGCGGAATCCACCCGCATTTGGCGGGTTGGCTGGTGTTAATGTCAAGCCCTGGTAACATGGGTTGTGTTAGTTGGTGAAGTAATGTGGAAAGCAATATAACTTTGCACCGGTTAACATTAGCAACTGCTGCCGGCGAGCTAACATGACTTTCTCTGTGTTTCTCCAATTTTACTAATGCTCACTTTGTTCTTACTCGACATCATCTGAACCTGTTTGGTCTGATGGGCTTCAGCACATAAACCTTTACATTTGTTTTGTATCCTTACCTGGAGTCTGTGTTTTTTTGTGAGCCAGTTGTTTGATGGTGTTAGTGGAATGCATGTCGTTAAAACAGGGCTCATTTACAAGTGAGTTTTGAGCCCATTAACAATAAGGCAATGAAAATTTGATTAATTTCATTGAAAAACTTACATATAGCCCCTTTAAACATTTGGTAAATTGGTAAGATTTGGCAAATTGGTAAATGTTTGTAAATATAATTCATGTGAGCAAAAGGTTTCCAACTTTTTTTCTTTTTCTGTGCCTTATCTGGTCATCTGCCCATGATCTTCTTCACAAAATACAGTGACGTGCCCATCCACTGTCTGAGTCAGTTATTCGACTACTCTGCTCATAGTGCTTTCTCTAGACCTATCTCCACACAAAGTGCACAGAACTAATCTTCCAGTTTTTGAAGGTTGTTCAGTATTTCTTGCCTTTTAGATGAGTTAGGATTCAATGGGCAGATGGCTTCACTTGATGGTAAAATAATAACTACTGTTAACTGTAGCTGCTGTTAGCTCAGCTAGCCATAGCTGAGGACCTTCAAGCCCAGGCCTGAAAATCCTGGCGGTCCAAAGCTCCTGTGCTAACGGTGTAAACACCAACACTCCCTTGGCACTCGAGCTGCCAATCTGGTCAGACTCTACTAACATCGATAGTTCAATTCATAATAATATACAAAGACATGTGAATGGGTATTTTCACAGAACCTGTAAAAAAGGACACTTACAGTTTTATGTTTATTATATATTCTGCACCACAAACACAGAATATCAGGCACTGTTAATAGAAAACGTTTTGCTACCAGTGCATACTGTAATTCATTGCCAACAACATACAGTACAATGCTCTAATGTATGACCATATTATTCAATAAATATGTCAAAAATCATTCCTTTAGTTCTAATCTGGTAGTATAGTTCCAGGTTGCCTGGATAAAAGGGTTCAAAGCCTCAAATAAACTGCGCCAATTTTCCCCCGGAGTATATTTTTCTTTTTACAATCTTTTTACAATCACTTGTGCCCCTGCAATAATTTGAAAGATTTTATCAATTCGACATTCTACAAATAGGTACAAACATTCAAGCATACATGCTCATGAGTCATTTGCCAAACTTATTTCAGCTTTGTAGGTTTGGATAATTTAGTATATTGAACTGTAAATTTGCTATATGAATGCATTTATGAATGTATACTGATGAAAAATAAATACAAGTTGTAACAAAGATTTGCTCCCCGGTGGTTATTTCATTATAAATATGGCTTCTTGCTCTTTCTCATAAAAAAAATAATAAAATGCCTCATCTTTTGTCAGTGTCATGTCTCTTCACAAATTGAGAGGAATTTGGCTGTCCCTGTGGCCTCACAAGCAAGGGTTATAAAGGCATTTCAAGAGTTGAACCTGCTCAGCCAGTCTATGTTGAAAGTTTATGTTGATATGAAAAGGGCAACGCACACCTAGGGCACTTAGCTGCACGGCCATGTAGCACTACAACTTGAGGCTCCATGCAAAAGACATAATGACATCATTTTTGGCATATGAACCCTTGAAAAACAGGCCGATGCACATTTTCCCGTTTCCATCAGTTACACTATACGAACATGAATTTCGTGTTAGACTCGTAACATGTATGTTGTTTTGCATGTTAGAGCTTCCACTGTGACAGCTTTATTGTCTCTGATGAGGACTGCACTCCAGAGCCAAGCACAGACTGGGACAGGACCAGGACCGGCCCGGGGTCGAGGCGAAGCAGAGGAGGGAGGGCTGCCAGGGTCCGAGGAAGGAGAGGCGGGACGGGGAGGACGAGTTGCAAGCCGAGCAGCACATACCTGCATCGAGCTTCACACTCCCAACAACGGCATATGAACAGGTATATATATATTTTAATATTAGTCTGTTATCTCCCAGTGTGCTTGTCTCAAAGTTTCTCAGCCCTCTGGGTGTCAAAAATAAAGTGCTGTGTAATCACTATTATTACTTTTTTATTATTGTTTACTGATTAGAACAACTACAGCTGGGCTCATCTGTGTCATGTACATTGACCTGGTGTGTAATGTGGACACAGAAGTCCTGTTAGAGAACAACAAGCCCCTGTTCAATAAAAATATCTGATCATGTTGATGAATGTTTTGTCCAGTTACACAGATCTTTTCCATTTGGAGTTCTAACAACTACATATTCCTTTACAGACCAGAATCTGAGGACTGTGGACAACATCCAGACTACAGTGTTTCCATGCACCACACATGGCTGATCTTCAGACCCAGGACAGAGTAACAGACAGTTCAGTCAGGCAGCATACAGACAGTTTGTAGTGTGGCAGTGTGGAGAACTTAGAGTCGTGATGTTTCTAGAAGATATGCAGCTGTTCTCCTGATCCATTAGGACAATACAGAGGTTTAATCCTAGCAGGGTGGAAGATGTAATGTCACTGACTGCTACACAAATAATTCCCTCTGTGTGGATGAATACCTGTTGTTACGGAGGAGTATGTGTTGTTGTGGTGTTTGTCTTTTCCCGTTGCTAGGTTTCAATGGAGTGGTGATTGCTGACAGACTCCACCTGTTCTCACTCACCTACGGGATAAAGGAGGCGGGTCCACCATGGCTCTCTCTCTCATTCCTTCATAGTGCCGGTCGGCGGCAGACAGTGCTCGGAGGGGAGCATATACCCGTTTTTGTTTTCTATTAGGTTTTTCCGTTTTAGTGGAGAATGTCTCCTGTGACCTTTGTTTCTTTTTTTTGTTGTTCCTTTAATAAAACGCGTGGTTAATTTTTCATCAGGTGTCTCCCATCCTTACTTTCGGTATTTAACATCAATGGTTACTCCCTGATTTCCTACTGGGACGTATTGTTAGTTTTATTCCCAGGAGGGTAGAGAAAATACAAAGTATGTTTCACTGTTCTGGATAATATTTTCATTCTTTTTTTAAATAAAACATTGAAAATGATAAATGCCTTTTCTTTACACTTGCAGCATAAACAATCATGCTACTACATTTTGTCTTATGTCTCCAATAATGACGCCAAAATGTGTTATAACACTTGTTTATTGTTATTAAATACTACTAAAACTACAACCTATCACAAATAGATCATTTTAAACATCTTTAAAAATGAGTATATACAGGAATCGACAGTGTCCACAGGTGTCCTGACTGATTATGAAGACAGTTCAGACTTGCATGTAACATCATATCACTGCTGTGGAGATGATTAAATATATCACAATCACCTCTCTGACATGATTAGCACATTTCAAAAACAACCATATTACTTTTTGATTTATATTTTGCTGTATCTAGTAACACAGTTGGGGAAGGGACACCTGACTGACCCCCTGTTGACAGGGATCATCAGGTCTCCTGGTTCTGCTTCTAGGCATCTCCTCAGTAGTAGGCAACTGTCGGTGGAGGAGGAGAGCACACTGGATGTCTTTTTGTTGTACACCTTGCTTTACCTGATAATACAAAAAGGAGGATCAACTTAGTGAAAAGTTTGTAATACCTGACATTATTCTCTAGCAGTTAGCATCTGTATTCCTCATACAGTTTAATATTTTTGACTCATCACTTATAAATGTATTGAGTAAAATGCAGAGGAGTACTCATAATGCAACATACTGAACTGTGTCATCAGCTTTTCTCCTGGCTGGACTGTGGACATGGTGGTTATGATCCAGGCCAACCAGCGTGGTCCTTTCAGTGTATACTGGTGAGAAGCACAGGGCTATGACAGACTCCAAACCTGCAGGTGACCTGAGGGCACAGTGGAAATAAAACATACAGGACTTTTTTTTACTTCTGGTAAAATAAGTAATGACATCAACAAGTAACAGCAGCATTACAAAAGGTTTTCACACAGTAGGTTTAGCTATGAACAATGTCAAACTAACGTTATATTATTTTATAGGTAGCTTATATACCAGAAACACAGATACCTTTAGCCATCATTGTTTATGTATACTAACGTTGACATGTATCTCATGTCAACGTTACATGTTAACTACAAACACACAGCTACATCATCATATTTGTAAAAGTAGCATTCACATCAAATGCAGACACAAGATAATCACACAGACCGATTAGATACAAGCTGTAAAGATAACGCAAGGTTAGGTGTAAATATAGTAACGTTAGGCCCTATAATAATAAACCTATATGGTGAATAACTAAACCGGAGCAGTCTACACTTACATTGTCTTACCTCATGTTAGCGTCGGAAAACAGCTCGCGCTGCTGTTTTCCAGCTCACCTACAGCTGGATATAATTCATCGTCTCTACTCTGGCTCCTACACCAGCCTGCACTTGTAGCAGCTGTTAGCTCTATGCTAAGTACGTAGCTACCGTTAGCTGTATGCTTAGTTGGTAGCTACCGTTAGCTCTATTCGTAGGTAGCTATTTGCTAGCGATGAAAGTAACAAATTACCATCAAAATGTTAAAAGGCAGATTACCTGTCCAGCAGAAATAAAGCCACCACGCTGTGTCAGCCCCTCGGTGTTCCTCAGTTGTCACTATCATTGAAAAGCCATGCAGATATTAGCTCCGGTCGGTACGACCACTTCGCTCTTCAGGTCTGAGCGAGCTAAACGGGTGCGCGCATCGGGGCAGCTCATGTAGCAGCGAGGGAGAGTGACAGTCGGCCAGTCAATCATTGCATTCGGTCCGAATGGAACGAGTGGCTGTGTTTAATGCAGCCCTGACAGGACTACAGACAGCCGATTTTTATACTCTCTTTTTCAGTGCACCTAACTTTTTAATATGCATTGGTGTATATAGACAGTTTCAACAAATATAACAAAAAGTGCTTTAGAAGCAACTTGCCTACCCTACCTTTAAGACGTTGATAACTCATTCTGCACTTGTTGTATGTATTTAGAGTGCAGTGAAAAGATTTTAATATGAAGCTGCTGAAACATAGTCTTTCGGGGACAGGTGTATACCAAGTGATTTGAGCCTGTGGGGAAGTTGAGCCATCCCTTGTTTCTCGGCAACCATAGACAAAATTGGTCATGTGACTACACATTTTTACAGAGTCATCCATTTTACTCACCCTGTGATTGAGAGAGGCCCATGGAATAAGGTATAAGCACATTCAAAAAAACATTTTTTTGCCGTTTTTAATCTTCATGGAGTCCTGATTCTTGTGTCTGAACAATTACAGACAGGTTTGAGAAAATCTTTTCTATGTGCTATAAAGTTACAACATGAGGCTAGACTGTTAGCATGACTTTACTTTTAAACTGCTGGATGACACAATTTTGTTAAAATGGCAGTGATGGTGTAATTTAAGGCTAAGAGACCTGGGGGAGGTTGAGCCAGCTATTTTACTGTAGTTTTACATTGCATATTGATGCATCACTGAAATGATGTGACATGATGCATTTTAGACCAGAAACCATCATGTCATGGTTCTATAAATGGAAGACAGACAACTCTTCTTGTGGATTTGTGGGAGAGGTACAAAAATGGGAAGTCCATTCATCAGGTGGCACAGGATAAACAGGATGACTTTAAAGCGATAAATTGATATGAAACAACTAGAAGATAAAGCTGCAATGTTTCACTATCTAACCGCAGTTGAATGTTGGGAACTGGTGTTTGAGTGTGCACAATGAAATTACATTGATTTCCCCAAACCCCATGTGGCTTAACTTATCCCTCATATGGGACAAGTTGAGCCAAGAGGCCACCTTTTCTTGGAAAGCCATATTTTGAAAACAGTTTATCCTAAAATATATGTACATATTTTAGTTGCAGACATTACTGTCTTGTCCTCACTTTATAGACACCTCAAGTAAAACTGGTTCAACCCACCCCGCTCTCCCCTACTCGGGTGCAGCGTCTGAATGGGAACCGGGCGAGGTGCAACAAAGCGGGGTGGGGGGGGACGTTAACAGACATTACATGCGTTACTGGTGAATGTAAACACCAATCAATATCTGTAACACGTGCCTCCCTAGCTTTGGGTTTTTGCCAGAAACACATACACCACAGACTGTACATGAAAAACATATATGAAAGCATATAACACTGGGTTTTCTGTTTCATGTAAACTTTTTGCTTGAAATAATTCCTATGAGTAATCCCTGATTTTTCAAAATGTACCTGTAATCTGATTACGTATTTTTTTCTATACTGTAACAGAATACAGTTACTTTTTTTGTATCCTATCCTATTACGTAACGACGTTACATGTAATCCATTACTCCCCAACCCTGGTCATTTGATAGGCTATGTCATTAACAATCCAGCAACCTCGGGTACACCAGAGAATCACAGCTCAGCAGCATCAGCTCGCCTCATCATCGGCTGTATAACAGCTGACAGCGAGGAGCAGTACAGAGACCTGATAGAGAGCTTCACAAGATGGTGTCACAGTAACCACCTCCAGGTCAACACAGTAAAAACCAAGCAGCTGGTGGTGGACTTCAGACGCAGCAAGAGGCCACACACCCATGTTGTAATAAGGGGTGAGGGAGTAGAGATGGTGGACACCTACAAGTTCCTGGGGGTGCAATTTCACTATAATCTGGACTGGACAGACAACACAGAGGCCCTCTACAGGAAAGAATAGAGTAGGCTGTGCTTCCTGAAGAGGCTTAGGTCCTTCAATGGTGTTCTACCAGTCTGTAGTGGCCAGTGTCATCTTCTTCACAGTGGTGTGCTGGGGAGGTGGCATCGGGATTTGTGCCACCAACAAACTGGGCAAGCTGGTGAGGAAGGCCAGCAGGAGGTGAGGATGGAACTGGACAGTGTGAAGGCAGTGACTGTGAGGAGGATGAGAGGGAAGCTGAAAACCATCATGGACAACCCCTCTCATCCTCTCTATGCTGAGCTGAGGCAGCTCAGGAGCTCCTTCAGCCACAGACTCATCCATCTCCGAGCTTGATTTGTGCCTGATTATGTCTGTGACTGGTTGTAAATGGTTTTAAATAATTATTATTGATTGGATAGTGTAAATAATGTGTTAATACTACAACAATACTGCATCTGTTTTTTATATTCCTTCATGCTGCTATTCATGCTGGGGATTAATAAAGTTATATGTAAATGTAAATGCTCCGTATTTGTATAGGGCCTTTCCAGTCTTTTCGACAACTCAAAGCACTTTTACACTACATCTGCATTCACCATTCACGCACATTTATACACTGAGCCTAAGTGCTCAAAAACAATAACATTCACACACTTTAAATCAGGAACCCCTCAAATTACTTGTAAAAGTGTTACAACAAGAGAAACGCTTTAGACTTCTGTACAATACTCGTCTGAATTTATGTCAGTTATTGGGCTCATTGCAGTTACTATCACTGTCTTCTTAAGACTCATTTGTATTCATGTAATTGTGCATTGGGTTGTTGCATTTACTTATTAATATGACATCTTTAATGTTAACGCACATTTGATATGGTTTTCATACGTTTACATAATGTACTGGCTGTTATTATTTTATTAAATGCATATTATATCATATTATATTAGGTATATTATATATATGCAAACAACAAAAAGTTAATTTTATTGGTGGTTTTATATATATATACAATATAAAACTTGTTGAAAGGGTTTCAGTGTGTGTATTAGTACATTTTGATCATTTTCAGCACATTTAAACATACCGTGATAATACTGATGACCATGACAGTTTTGGTCAATATTATTTTAATACCATTTCATCTCTAGCTTTCAGTGTGTCATTTTCTCTCTGTATGTTAGTCCTTCAGTAATTTGTTTCAAGATAAATATTCTTAAATATGGAAGTGCAGAACTATCAAACATACTTTATTTGCCCTGACACCTTGATTTTGTTGTATTGAATCAATCAAGTGAAGAGGAAGCACTTACCTGCAGTAGTTGCTGATGTCAAATATTCATAAGAAACACCACTCAATCGGCTCTGCACTCTTTCGGATTGCCCCCCCATACCATAACCTGACTAAAACTGAACTTTAAAAGGGGATTGTATCATTTCTTAGTCCACTCCACCATTACAGCACCGTGAGGGCTATCAATCATGAGTTTTGTGAAAATACTTCTGTTCCACTGTAGACACCATTCACGCCATCATGTGGCAGATAGATACACAAACACAGACACACACACTTTCAACCCACATTACTTTTTCCACTCAGTTCCTCTCTTATCAGCTAAGCCATTCTGAACGCTGTGCCTATTCACGGCCTCTGATGAAGAATCATCACATTCATTACATGCAGGCACACACACAAATACCCAAACACACTCCACTGTTTATTTGGCAACCTCTCTTCTCATTTATCAACAACAGAAGACCTTACTTCATTTAAACCCCCCTGATAGCGTAGTCAAGGCAACCACCACAGAGAACAGAAGGTGCTGTGAAATTGCTGTGAAGTAATGAAAATTTACTTTATCATTTCAGCTCAGCAGCTGAATAGAGAAATCATGTGATTCATACAGATCAGATGTAGATCAGATAAGTTTAGAGTTGAACAACGGGATACACCAGTCCAGAAATGCGTGCACTATGAGCTTTAATTGGTGCTAACCCTCAGTAACTTTTATGAAGCTTCTGGAGAGCTTCAACACATTTTTATTTATGTGTGTCATAAACATCTTCTATGCAAACTTGTTTTTGCCATGGTACCAGAGGTACCGGACTGGTTTCATATAATGAGGACAAAGATATTCCCACTGTTTTGATGCAGAAAAGTTAAAAACCAGGAATATCTCTGTATGATGTATGCTGTCCAACTAAACACTTTTGTTCACCTTCTGCCAGTTCAGGAGGAAAGTAACTTAACTGCCAGCGTGCACTATTCCACATGAATATGAGGTGGTTACCAGTGTAGAGCTCTCCATGTGCTCTTGGAGAAACATCAATTGAAAACGTGCTTCCTTCTGACACTCAAAATCTCTCCAGTGAGAGTTGACGGTCAAGCTAAACTGGACAAAAAGAGAAAAAAAAATGATTACATTTTGGCATGCTGTCTTTCTGACGTCCCAAATACTGGTTTAAATTTATGGCTCGGGTTATCTGTATGGCAAAGCCTTGGGTTTTGGCTGCAATTTTGATGGTGCCTATATGCTGTCCACAATGGTTTCATCACATGACTCACCTCAGAAGAAGCCTATAATACTCAGTTCATGGTCTTCTATTTCAACCCCATGCTCTTTATGGCATTGGATATATCAGCGTTGATAGCAGTCCTCAGCAAGACTTATTACACACTACCCACGCAGCATGCACGAGAAGTCGTTTGTCCCCTTTAACAAGATTTTTTTCCTTAAACAGTGGGTTTGTAAGTGAAAATTGAGTGATGTGTGGTGGGTTTAGTCAGCTTCATGAGCTCTAAAGTACTGTTTTTCTGGCAGAGACCTTGTTCAGAAATGAGTTCAAATGAAAACCAACTGTAATGAGTATAATGTTACTGCTTAAAATAACCAGTCCTGACCCTGGTGTGTGCACTTTCACTAGAAAATCAAGGACAACAGGAAACAACAGGGAAAATAGGCTATAGCAATCACAGAAAAAAAAGACAACTGGAGATCATCTATTTGTCTAAAAAGGTAGGGTATGTTTGAGAAACTAGCAAGAAACTGCTAGGTTTTGAATGTATCCAACAGAGAAACTCCCACCCCTACCTTTTGGGCTCCTACCAAATACACACCCCAAAAGCACATCAACGCGCGTTGCTGACACACCGCATGGACAAGCAGTGTGTGACGAGCGGAGAGGAGCAGCCCAGAGCCAAGCACAGACCTAGGACAGTACCAGGGTACAGCTGAAGCAGAGGAGGGCGTGCAGCCAGGATCCAATGAAGAAGAGGCAGAGGACGGGGAGGACGAGGTGCAAGCCGAGGAGCACATATTCTAGGACCTGCATTGAGCTTTACACTCCAACAACAGCATATGAACTGGTATATATAAATATATTATACTAATATATATTAGTATAAGTTTCCCCCTAAGCCCTTTGGCTGTAAAAAAAAAAAAAAAAAAGTGCTATATAAATGTAATCTACATTGTTTTTGTTTTATTCACAGGAGTGTAGACAAAATACAAAGTCTATTTTTCCCTGTCATTCTTTTTTTTCATTCTTTTTTTACACTTACAGCCTAAACAATTAAGCAACTACATTTTGTCTTATCGTGACCCTGTACGCAGGATAAGTGGTTGACAGTGGATTGATGGATTTTTGTCTTATGTCTCAAATAATGACAACCAAATGTGGTATAACACTTGTTTATTATTATACTAATACAACTACAACCTATATCACAAATAGATCACTTTTGTAAACATCATCGTCATTAAAAGTAAGTATAATACAAGAAGAAAGACGAGGCCAGAGATATCTTGGCATCGTATCGCTGCTGTTGAGATTATTTAATGTATCACAATTACCTCTCTGACATGATTGCCACATTTCAAAATCTTTCAGAACTACATTACTTGCAACACAGTTGGGGCAGGGACACCTGACAGAACCACATCATCAGGTCTTCTGGTTCTTCTTCAAGGCATCTCCTTAGTAGTAGACAACCGACGGAGGAGGATACTGGATAATACAAGGATTTCTTGTACACCTTGCCGTGTCTGATAATACAGAATACAGAGCATGAACTTAGTGAAAAGTTTGTAATACTTGACATTTTTCTCTTTTAATTAGCATTTCCACAAAAAATGCATTCAAAACAATAAATCAACACCATCTATATGTATTCCTCATACCGTTTAATATTTTTTGACTTATCACTTATAGATGTATTGAGTAAAATGCACAGGAGTACTACTAATGCAACATACTGAACTGTGTCATCATCTTTTATCCTGGCTGTACTATGTTGCAATCCAGGCCATCCAGCATGGTCCAATCAGTGTATACTGGTGAGAAGTGGAGGGTTTTGTTAGTCTCCACATCTGCAGTTGACCTGAGGGCACTGTAGAAATAAACATAAAGGATTTTTTACTTTTGGTAATATAATTCATGGCATAACTGCACCAATTTCAGTAAAATGTAGGAGACCTTTAGCCAGAGTTATTTATGTAGATGTCTCATAATTACAAGAACACACAGCTTATTTAAGCTACATCACCACGTTTGTAAAATGTCTTGTTCAAAGATATAAAAGACCAACATGCAGTCAAACACTTGCAGAGCCAAGACAATATTAAACACACAAACAGATTAGATACGAGGTAAAAATAACAATAAACCTAAGGGTGAATTAACAAACCTGCACTACACCTATATTTGTCTTACCTAATGTTATCGTTGGCAAACTTCTCCAAGACAGCTCTCAGCTGCGCTGCTGTTTTACAACTCAGCTGAAGCTACAGATAATTAATTGTTTCTACTCTGGCTCGCTACACCAGCCTGCAGCGACACTGCCGTGCTGCCATGTTGTATGCTAAGTAGGTTGCTAAGTTTGCTAGCAATGAAAGTAACAAATTACTATCAAAATGAAAAAAAAACTGTCCAGCAGAAATAAAGTGACCACAGTGTCACTTTTCAGCTACTTCATGTACCTCAGTTGTTGGCATCGTTGAAAAGCCACGCAGATATGCCTCCGGTCTGACCACTCCTAGCTTCAAGTTGTCAGGAGAGAGCTGACTGGGCATGCGCATGTAGGCGGCTCTTGTAGCAGCAGGGCTGGTAGCCATGACAGCGAGGGAGAGTGATAGTCACCCAGCCAATCATTGCATTCGGTCCGAATGAGTGTTTTCTGCAGCCCTGAGTGGACTACAGACACTCGATTTTTATTCTTTCTTTTTTGGAGCACCTAACTTTTTTAATATGTATTGGTATGTAAAGACAGTCTCAATAAATATGACAAAAAGTGTTTTAGAAACAAATTGCCTATCTTGCCTTTAATGTTTCATGTTACCAGCTTGACTCTTTTTGTAGTTTGTAGTTTTTTCTCATTATGAAGATTTGTCTTGTTCTTTCACACACATCTGACATAGCCTCTGAAACTAACAAAGGTTCACCAGGACCACTGATTAAGAGTCCACTGCCTGATGACAGCTGCACCTCCTTCTCTTTTTCATCTTTTCTTCATCTGCACTAAAAGCCCAATTTTCTCTCCATTGCTGTCATTTCCTCTCTTCTACCTCTTCAAGTTTGTTTTTTTCTCCTTCTCCTTTGTCACCTGCATGTTGACTTTCTGCTTTTAGCTTTATGTGAAAAGACACAATGCTCAGAGTCAATAAGCGGCTTTGAACTGTCGCCTTGGATGCCTGCCAGTGGTGCCGTAGAAAGAATTGTCCTTATTAAGTTGTTCATGCTTTTAGAAAAAAAACAGACATGTCTTTTGTTATTCTTCTTTTGATCCTCACCCCCATTGTTTCTGCTTTTCTGACATTCTTCTTTCTGCTCTCTTCATTGTGTTTGATAGACAGAAGGACCAAATTCTGCCAGGAAATACAAAGAACTATTGGCTTCATCTAAAAATGGAAACTTGAATTACATGTTTGCTTTGTGTATAACAGTAGACAGCCCCTCTACTGCAGTGTGAGATAATAATGTCACCTCCATCTTTCATTATGTCATTAGTTTAATGGAGGAGATACACAGGACACGTGGAGTTTAAACCTTTGCACGAGTGTTACATAAATTGGTGGTCCACATAATGACTGAGAGCGAGGGGAGAAAGTTTTCTGAGACAGTTCTTCTCAGGGATAATTAGGTCACTATATACTGTAGGTATAAACACCATCTACACTTATATATATATATATATATATATATATATATATATATATATATATATATATATATATATATATATATATATATATATATATATATATATATATATATATATATACATATATAATGTTCAGTTCCCTCAAGCATTATACCATGAAACTTGAAGTGTATTAAGATAAATACTATACTGCTAGTACTTTATTATTTTAAATATTTTATTGAGCAGGAAATCTACTTTGGCTTTGTTTGTATTCTCAGCTATTTAAGGTACAGTCCCTTTGCAAAATAACACTGGTGCTCAGACATTTTCTAGCTCAGAGGGTTGCTGGAGCTTTTCTTGCTTATTCCGTCTTGTGTGTGATTACTCGATATGTTGTAAATGCATTCATTCAGAATAATAATCTAATAAGTAAACTGTTAGCCTTCTGATTATTAAGGTTTAATGACTTCTTGTTTGTTTTGATTTGAAATTAAATGGAGTCCTTTTTGTTGACACATCTATCAAATAAATGATTCACTTGGAAACTTACTTTCCCATCCGTACCACTCACAGAGGCTTTAGAAATAGAGTTAAACTAATTGAATCTGCAGACAAACATTCTTCACAGATCTGTGAAATGTGTGACTGTACCAAATCAAAATGTTTTGGGTTTTTTTAGGTTTCATACCTAGGTACTATGCAAACATGGTTCCTAAAAATATAAATCAGTGAGTATGAGTGTATATGCAACAAATATAAAAAATAGTTTTATTTTTATTTGTAGAGATTTACAGACTAAATTAAGAATGTTAAAATTATATCTGGAGCTGATTGGGAGCCAGTGTCAGTTTCATTGTTTAATTGTCTGTTTTTAAGAACAGTTAACATTTTTAGAATTCTTGCTGTTATTAAGGGTTAAGTTTGGGTTTTTTTAAAGCAGGGTTGTATAAGGTACTTATCCATAGTCAGTGTATTATCTACAGTCAACAGCAGTCAGCTCTCTCCTAGTTTGGAGAATCAGACAGGAGTCCAAGCACACAAGCAAAGCAACCGACTGCTGTGGATGGGGTCAGCAGCAAAATGAATTTTAGCCACCTAAATAAAGCCCTACCTAAACAAATCTATATCAGTTTATTTCAGACTGAACACTCCACATGCTGACTGAAGCTGCTGTACCTCATGCTGTACATTACCATCATGCAAGACAGCGCTATATAACTACAAATACATGTAATGAAGTACCAAACAACCTGTAAAGACATGCAGGTTCCCCCCTCTCTCTCTTTAGGCTGTTCATTCTCCATCTGCAGAAGTTCTTCTGCTGTTTATTCTTGTTCATAAAAGTATCCTCCTGTTTCACAGTGAATGGCATTTCCTTGTTGCTGCCACAATCGCTCATTTTCTTGTTTGAGTTTGTTGCCTCTTCCATAAACCACTTAAATGCTGAACCGAAAAATGGATCTGCAGCATCATAAAGAGTGGTAATGCGTGGGAACATGGAGGTTCTACAGTTGATAAATGCAGTGTTCGGCCCATGATTGCAAAGACAATGCCGTATGCCCAAAATGTGATTTCACAGCTTATGCAGTGTTTTCCATTGCAATAGCCACTGAGGCTCATAGATGCTGTAACAATGAGAGTAATTTCCATCATCAAACTTACAGAACACAACCTTATTGTGTTGTTTAATAACCCAAACTGTGATGCTATGTGAAAAAAACATATCCTTCAAATGAGAATTTACAGTGGGGAAAAAATACTTCAGGAACTTGCAGCTCCACCCACTTTGCTTATATGTTATGCAGTTCTTGTCTTTTGCCTTCTGTTGAGCTCTGAGGCAGCTCTTGCCAGATGTGAGCTACTCAGAAATATGCTTGACAGTGAGGGAAGAGTGGAATTTCTTAGGGAGAGCTGCAGCTGGTTTTGACAGCCCCACAGCAGGAAGGCATTTACGCATTTTAGCACATTACCGAAAGGGCAGTGTATACGAGTACTGCAAATAGTCCATCCATCCAGCAGTGCACAATAAGCTTATTAATAAGGCATATGGGACTGATACTAATCCATTTTGCAGGTCTTTATTGTACTGTGTGTGTGTCTGTGTGTACCATCCGCACATGATAACGTTTTCTGGCCAAGGAACTCCACCACAGCTCAGTACACACAGATGTGTTGAACACGCTTCAGCTCTGTTGAGTTAAATCTACCACAGGAAAATCACTTGATAAGAAGTGCAGGGACAATGATAGAGGAGGAGGAAATGTGCAAAACCAATTTCTTATGAGATGACTCCTACTCACTGATGATCTGAATGTCTAATCTGCACTGGCAGTGATTTTGTCTTTGAGTTTGAAATCAACAAGGCCGCTGAGACACTATGACTTCTATACAATTTCTCTGTTATATCAGTCGTATGTCGCTAATATTGCATATTATATGTGACAAAAACATTTGTCACATATAATATGCTTCATCTAAATGCATTTGCAGACCACAGTTCCCATGGTTGCCATAATTTAAAAGGTCGACCAATTTAGAACAGCAACTGCTGTGCCTGGATGGATTTGATTTTCATGAAATTAATGAATCACCAATTTTGTACTCATCTCTCTTAAATTGGGAAAAAAGCCAAGAAATAGGAATTCATTTTTTAAGGAAATGACTGCACTTAATATAAACCTAATATGCATAGTGGCAGGGCAAACAAGGCCTCCTTTGTCTAATATGTCTGCAGATAGGTTTCATTGTCAATGTGGGGAAAGAAGTGCTGAAGACAGTCAGCCACCACCAGCACGTGCTGAAAGCTGGTGCTCATGGGAAATATAAGCTACTCTAGCCAACACGTTCACCTCCTAGATGAATGGTTCTTTACTCACTCCCGTTTCCCTTTCTCTTATCATGAGTCTCGCTTTTCAGGTTTTGTATATGAAATACAGTTTATCCATAGAGTATAACATTTTCACTGCCACTATTTTTGATTTCTTGTATTTTTGTGCAATGTGCAACTGTATTGTGCCTGATAAAATAGATCATGTTTTCCTATCCTATTGTGTGCTGTGTAGACTTACCTTACTTTTGCTCCCTGAAAAGTTTCTCTTTACCCTACCTAACCTCTTGTGCTCCTATCCCATCCACCCTGCCTTTTATCTAAGCATACTCTCCCTATCTCCTGTTCTCACTCGTTTGCTGCAGCCCCGTTCCTTTCCTTTCTGTCATTTTTATTATGATAAAACGACAAAGGAATCTCAGCCAAACAATATAAATGCCGCCTCTTTTACCAACAAACCCTTTCCCATACATCTTAACATGACCTCATCCATTTTGAGGACAGAAAGTAAAGACAGTGTCAAGGACCCTGGTGGTTTAAAAGTAGACTGAGAAGAGAAGTAGCAGTAGATGGAGAAGTTTAATAAATAGCAAAGTAGGGTCAGAGAGTCTTCCAGTGGTGTGAGCGATAACCATGGATCACAGTCCTCATCAGTGCATATCCAGTAGATGGGTTCAGTTTACTGGTAGACTCATGAGTCCCTTTGGCCCCATCTAAAACCAAAAGTGGACTCAGTGAGCTGTTCTTTATGAAGAAGGAAAAGACAGATCTCAATTTATTTTATCATCTTCGATTATGAACACACGACCTTGACCCTTTATACTCCACATCCTATTACTATGAAAGTGCTCCTATCTCAGGAGTTCACAGACCAAATCCAATGCCTTCCTCCTGCTGTCATCGTTCTTCTCCTCTCCACCCCTCCTGCCTTTATCCTGAACAATTCTTTTTTATTTTGTGTCTGTTCATGGCTGTTTTTCCAAACCATTTCCTCCCCAATCTCTCTCTGGTGCTTTCCTTCCAAGTTTATGCCTCACTCTCTCTTCCCCCCACCCCTTCACGGTAGCTATCTCTCAGGTTCTGCCCTCATATTTCATTCTGACTCTGCCTCTCATTAGGCCCTCTATCTCTCATGTCCACTCGTCTCTTTCTCTTTTCTTTAGCCCGCCTTACTCACTCTCCTCTCCCCTTCTCTACTTTATCCTCTCCTGTTTTTTTGTATCCCCCAGTGTCATTCTTTTTCTTAACCTTCTCTCCTTCTCTCCCTCCATTTTTTCACTCTTCTATTTTCATGCTGCATTAAGTTAGAGAGCAGTGTATAGAAACCATATTAACCAAGCGAGGGAGGGAGGGAGGGATGGAGAGAGAGAGAGAGAGAGACCTAAAAGATTCTCAGAAGTTCTCAGTGTGCTGACAGTGACTGGGGGAGGTCATCTATCTTCTGGGGTTTCTCTCGCCTCCTCCCTCCCCAGACAGCTAATTCACTATGTTGAGAACAGGACAGAGCGCTGTTCCTTTGTCAACAAATTTCATTAAGCAACATTAGCAGCGTTATCAAAGAGGTGACGGGGAGGAAATGATGGATTCTGATTACAATATTGAAAATATATTGAAAAGTGTTGGAGAAGCAAAATGTGCGTGTGTGTGCACACGCTTGTGCACAATCTCATACTTGCCACACTTGTCCCCAGCCACTTAACAGGCAGAATTTACATAACCCATTTGAATTTTCATTATTTCTCTTGGAAGGATTTTGTAATTGGATTTTCTCCCACAGATTTTCTTAGCCCACACTTATCCAAGAAGAGAGGAATACTGTTAAATTACTGTACCTTTTGAAGTAGTTAAAGCTGGGTGTGGTTTGCAGTTTTTTCTTGTCCTGATAGTTATTAAACATTTAACAAAAAAGGAACCAATTCTAGTGTTGCTTTACTTACATTCACATATTTGCTTTAGTAAAAGAATCCATCTAAAAATCCTGAAATAGAAACAATTTCCCATCACTTTTGGCAAATTCTCACTTGGTAAAAGGATATGAATGCTAAAATCCATTAAACAGATTGTTGCTTAAAGGGTACAGAACTAAGGCTGGCATGGTGAGTAATTGCAGACACTTTTTTCTACTGAATTGTAGAGAAAACCATAACTCCTTTACTGAGCGTACATGGACCTTTTTTTGTTTTAGCCCCTGAGTTAAAAGTTTAGGATCATTACTTGAATTAAAACGTCATTTTAATTGCACACATTTAGTTGTAATTGGTTGTACAGTGGCCCATTAGGATTAAATCATGGTCCTTTTCTGTGGAATTTTCAAGTTCTTCCTTTAATTGTCAACCAGTGAATTGAAATAGAGGCTCAAGATAATAAAATGAATCAGAGCAAGAAGATGAAGAGGAAACAGAGGACTTAAGTTGATTTTGAATGTCATGAAAGTGCAGACTTGATAGGAAAGTGACAGGAAAGAGATTTAAAGAAACAATGAACAGCCACTTAGTACTGCTGATTAGTGAGGACAAAGAGGCCCAAAATGTAAAAGAATATTGTCACTGTCTGTTTAAATAGCCGCTGTGAGAAGAGAAAATCCCACCGAACAAATTACTGCCAACAACCTGCTCACAGTTTCCCAGAAACCTGGATCCATTAATTATTTGAAACCTGCCTTAAAGCTTTACTCAGCTTTCAGTGTCAAGTGGGTGAGCTCTGCCTTTAGGAAAAACTTGTTTTGAGATTGGATCATTTACAGAACAGTTTTTCAGAAGCTTTCAGATAATGACATGTTCTGATTAGATGAATCTGGCCAGGTGATATCAATAAATCTTATAAACTCAATTCAACTAGTTCTATAATCAGGGCAAAAACAGTGTGTTAAACCAAGCAACTGGCTACACTATTCAGACCTCTGTGTCTGAAAAGTGTAGCCAATACAGAAGTACCCTATACCTGCATTCTTTGCAACCCTTCTAGTTGCCAGCAAGTCAGATTGCATTGGACTTAATTGCAAAATGACCCTACTTCTCACTTGACTTATTACCTCAGTAAACACTTAACTAATGAGTTTATGGTCTCAATAGCTAGTTTCAAGTTTTCTTCAATATAGTATGATGTTTATTTTGTAAATTATGGTCCAATATAGAGGAAAATAGACGATAAAGCTGACTATGCTTTGAGGAATTGGTAACTAGCCAAAATTAGCATCCCGGTAAATATCACAGTTGACGTGAATTTCGGCTCTAGCTAGCTAGGGCCATTCTCTCCTTCAAATCACATCACATCCGGTGGCTAGTTGCAGAAAAACAAGATGGCAACAGCCAAAATGCCAAACAAGCTTTGAAACGGTAGTCCACAAACCAATGGGTGACGTCCCAGTGACTAGCTCCACTTCTTTTTTACAGTCTATGTGTTAAACGCTGAAGAATGCACATACTTTCTCAATGCACAACTATTAGGATCTCCAAAGTACATAAATTGGATCAAATTTGTACATTTTAATACAGCTTTAATTTAGGCAACATGTGTAGCATGCAGGAAAATAAACATACTAGGTAGGTATTTAAATTTACATGATTCAGACTGGGACTGGCGACAACAATATCTATCTCAAGTAAATTGTTTCTGAAACAGGTCTGATTGACCATAAGTGTATTTCTAGGTATAGTGTATTTGTGGGATACTTTTGCAGCATGTTTCACTGCCTTTCTTAAAGTGCATATTAAGATAGGACTCACCTTTAAAAGCCCAGAATAGAAATAAGAGGTTATGCGACACTAATAAAAGAATGAACAACACAAGCAAACAAATAAGCAAGATTGTCTTGTTGTATATTTGCCTTGCTTTAGCAATTATTCTTATAATTTAAAGGTAAATTTGCTACATTTTTAACTTTGGATTTAAAGATAACTTCAAACTTTTTTGCACACTAGGTCATACTCAATGTGACGTTTGTTTGACCTTTAAGGATCTAAATGCTGGTCCCCTGCACTACAGGGGTTCAATATAGTAGCCATTCATCTGCTTAACCCTTGCTTCACTAAAACAGCAACAGAAAAGACAGCTAGAAATCCCAGACTTCACGACACTGAGCCTGGCACATCTTAAGTTATACTGGTTGCAAAATTGGTGTGGGTTCAAATGTTAAAAACATACTGATGTCATACGCCACACTATTACATTTGAACTACCATCTGGTATGTGTGCAAAACAAAGATGATCAGCCAGTTTACAAAAGACGTTCTGTTCAAACATAGCAATACATTGACACCATGTGAAACTGGGACAAAGAGTTGAAGTCCCAGCTGTATTTCACACTTTGTAACTTCACATCTGTCCATTTTTAGTACTGTGTGTCACAGAAAGACTTCGAAGTTCATGCACACACACACACACACACACTCAGAGTTAGTTGCATGTACAACTTCTCAAAAACAGTCTATGGATGCACAGAGGAAGAAATATTAATAAGTCTCTTTACAAGTAAGTGGCAATCAAATTAATCCATTTGGTTAGTGAAAGATCAAGGCCACATTTGAGTATCAACACTAGTAACCTAGTTTTGCTGGACCACAGATGCAACCTGTTGGCAAGGATACACTTAATGACCACAACAAGTGAACAATGCCATTTTCCATGTCATGGATACAACAATCAGTTACCTGTTTTATTCTGGCTGTAGTGCAGTTGACTGAACTGGTAGGTGACTCTTCAGATATAGCTCTCGTCTGCCAAAAAAAGGAGATTTCTCATTAGACTGAAAGTAGCAGTAGTAAATCCATTTAATTGAAGGTGACTGTACTTTTCACTATACTATCAAAATCACACTTGCTTTGGTACTAAATAATGCCATAATATTAGCATAAGAAGAATATTCAGTGGAGACTGGGTTGTATGTTTTCACTTCTGACATCCAGTCAAAGTCAAAACAGTAGGAAACAGGTTTAAGCTTAGACCTACAAAACCCCACACACATATGCACACACTGGTAATCCCTCTTGCAATTCAAATTGTCTCCATCACTTTTGTTACCTCCCCCTTCCTGTGTTTTTTCTTTTCTTCCCTCCCTCTCTTCCTTCGACTGGCTCTCAGGAAGCTGCAGGGGGCAGTGATGGAGTAAGTGTGTGTGTCATGAAAATAGGATTTTAGTAGACAGATGAAGGGGTTCTGGTGGAGAAATACAGTCTAAAAGGAACTCAACACAGAAAAAATGGATTGTTATGGTTACCTGCTCCCTCTCTCCCACATGGGGGAGTAACAGACTCTATTGTTCTTGTGTGTGTGTGTGTGTGTGTGTGTGTGTGTGTGTGTGTGTGTGTGTGTGTGTGTGTGTGTGTGTGTGTGTGTGTGTGTACCCATGTGTACAACCACGCACTTGTGTGGTATCTGTGATGTGCGCTGGCATGTGTCCTAATATAATTTGAATTTGTGTGTGTGTGCTTGACGTTTGACTTGTGTGGGAGGTGAAATGGGAAGAGAGCAGAAATTCATTCCCGAATTGACAACAAAAGGATAGAAAAACCTGTGCAGTGACATGAAAAAGGAATGAACCTTAATCTGATATTTGCAATCAAAAGCACACGTCCCCACTGCACACTGATATAGAGGGATTATCTTGTTTAGTAGATGCATAACTGATTGTTTGTATACCACCCTCTGTATGTAAGATCTTTAAACCAATCCTGCTTGTGTGTGTTTTTGATAGAGTGACAGTTCTCATATTAATGCTGCTCTCTTCAGCCTCCCTCTGCGATGTTGAGTGATGCAGAGAAAATGAGCCAAATTTCCCCGTAGGGATTATGAACAATTCATGTCATTTATCTATATTGATATTATTTTATCTTTTCTTAATTTTTATCTTATGTGTTCATGAATATGTATTCTTGTCTATCTATCTATCTATCTATCTATCTATCTATCTATCTATCTATCTATCTATCTATCTATCTATCTATCTATCTATCTATCTATCTATCTATCTATCTATCTATCTATCTATCTATCTATCCAGGGTGTGTATATCTCCTTCTCAGATGATTTTATACGCATCCACAGTAGATAGTTAGCCCACAATACAAGACAAAAACAATACAGAAACATTTATTTGAAAAATTCTAGCTGTACTTTTTAAATGATAGATGTGCAAATAGTCAAACAGCAGTAAACCCTGGACAATTTTTTGCCAAATCCCTCAAGAGGATACATTTTCAGGTGCCTCATTTCCTCCCAACATTAGCTGCTAATGCTAGCATTACTTACCTCCTGTACACTGCAGTTTAACTTCACTGTCAGCACACATGAGTAGCCAAGCTTCTGGTGCCAACGGCATATTTTATGACACTGATACGCATTTTGAAGACTGCTAATGCAATTTTACTTATTTTTACCACAATATTTTCCTAAACCTAAGCAAGTAGTTCTGCTTCCTAAATCTAACCAAACTGTGGCGCTTTTTTACAATATTTTCCATGTGTTAAAGGTCACTTACATAACATACTGAAGGTCCAGTAAGCCTGTCGCAGAACTGATACAGGAAACACTCATGTATGCCGTTTTGGGAGACTTTACAATTGACCTATTTTGTCGGTTAGGTATGAGGATGAGTTGGATTACACACACACACACACACACACACACACACACACACATTCTGTCTTTACCAGTCTTTTCTAATCACTCTCTGATAAAAAAGCATTTATATGAATCAGACAATTTTTTTTTAAAAAAAGCTTCTGCCATTTAATGACAAAACTCTGTCTTTATCAAATTCTCTCCCTCATTAGTTTAAGGCTGAATGAAGGAGAGAACTGAGAGTGATGCTGTAATTGAGAAGTGGTTTACCAACTTGACTGCTGCCTAATTAATTCCTCCCCATCTTTGTTCAATAGAAACTATAATTATGTGTTTGGGTTGCTGAAAGCCTGGCTGTGGGAGTTAAAAGAGTGGATGAATGTGCATGAAGAGAAACAAGATCTATTTCCAGATCTTGGACTGTGGCATTACACTGATTTCCAGTGATGACTGTCTGTTTCTGAGTTTCCTATTTGTATCAAAGTAACCAACATACTATCTCTGGCTATCTTTCTCTCTCTCTCTCTCTCTCTTTCAAGTATCACTGGATCTAAAATCATTGTCCTTAGCTGAGCTGAGAGTATGTCTATCATGTGCTTGTGTCCCTGTGTGTGTGTATCTGTCCTTTTCCGCTTTTATATACTTATGGTCGTCTTTGATTTGTGGGAGCTGAAAATAGCCAGCACTGTCCATTATGCTCTTACTTTTAAACTACAACTTTCCCCCTCCTCTTTAGCCATTGGTGCTGCCTCTGTTTTGACTGTGCATCTCATAAACTTTATATAATGCTGTATATAATGCAATATCTCTCAGGGCAGAGTTGACGCTGTCAAATATCATGCAGATTAAGTATTTCTGCCTCATGCTTGCTGACAACACCTATTTTCTTACTGAGTGTGGGGTGTGTGTGGGGAGTGTTTGTCAGTCAAACCTCTCCCATCTTATCTTTTACACTCACTCCTCCTCACTCTGTCTCTCACCCATTCATGTGCCGTCAACAACTTTCATATCCATCATTGCCCAGTCCAGCTATTTCACTTTTTGGCTCCTCTGCCCTTTTCCTGTTCACTTTGCCTTCATCTGGCTGCTCAGTACCACAGGAGAATATGCAAAATGACCCAGCAGCCTGTAAAGGAAGGCATACCATTTCATTTAACTACCAACTCCACTAGGATATATCACAGTATGATTAACCTAGGGCAATAAGGCTGAAGTTCACACAGTTATAAAAAATATTATTTCTGAAAAATGAAAGCAAGATTACATATAAAACACTTAAATTAATAATTCATAAACTCTATGCTAGTGTTAATAAGAATTAGCTTTAAATCAATCTAAAAATACAATTTTGAATTGATAATATAAGATCTGTTTATCGTAATATAATTCCAGTGAAAGTCAGTTCAATAACTTGAACTACTAGACTTGTAGTAGAAAAATGTACATGGCACATGTATCCCATTATTCTCTGTCACTATTTTTGAAGGTTGTTGTGTCCCATGACTGTCAAATAACAATGCTGTCTGCAAACATTATTGACAATCAATTTTTTTTTTAAAGAAAGAAAAGCAAACAACACACGTTGTTAAATAATGATGGTGTAACTGTCAGTTGCACTACAGTATGTTATTTTCTCTATTCTCTCTAGCTTCTCCCTCCAAATTGTCTTAAGCCATGCAATTTTAACCTTCATCACACAGGAGGAGCTGTACATACGTGCCTGTCCAAACAAGCGCATACACACGCACCTCAAGGAGATATGGATGCATGGGGGTAGATGTTGGAGGCCAACAAGAACAAATGGATGTACAAAAACATAATAATGAGGCAGTGTTAAGGACAGAGCAGAGGAAGGGGAGTGAAGGGATGGATGGCAAGAAAAACTCGAAATGATGAAGGACAGTGTGGGACAACACGGCTGAAACAGCATGTCAGTTACTATTATGCCAGATGTTCTCATAAATCTTGAGTGATTACAATATTATTTTAATATGGGATGTTGCCACCTACAGTAACAGCTTATACTGAGAAACGCCCCTCACCCAGATATCCAGCATAATAGTCAATTCACTACCCTATAATACATAACATTGCGCTTTATGCAAGTCAAGTCATGTTGGGAAAAAAAGCAAGCATTCACATTTATTGCCAGAAATGTCTCCAAAACAGAAGGAAAATTAGAAAAATGCCTCCCTTGCAGTCTAATGAGTCAAAACACAGCTAATAGTTGGGCCAAAATACATCAAATTATAATAGGATATACGACAGACCAGCCTTGCTTTCCGTTCCAATTACTCAATCTCCAAATAATTAAAGTGTGTTGAACATGGTGTAGTTAGTCCTGGTTAAAGGGGCTGTGTGTAAGATTTTCAATGAAATTAATCAAATTTTCATTGCCTTCTTGTTAATGGGCTCAAAACTCACTTGTAAATGAAGCACACGCCTGTTCTCTCTGTTGCTTCCACCAGCCACTATTCTGCTTTTAATGTGAGGTCTCTGGGTCGGATTCAGCTCTGTGCGCGCTCCTGAGCCTCTCTTGTGCTACCGCGACAACACGGTAGCTAACAACATGCAGTCCGCTAACACCATAAAACAACCAGCTCACAGCCAAACACAGGCTCCACGTAAGGATACAAAACAACAATAACAGCTTCTGTGCTGAAGCCCATCAGACCAAACATGATGTCGAGTCAGAACAAAGTGAGCATTAGTGAAGCTGGAGAAACACAGAGGAAGTCACATTAGCTCACTGGCTAACACCAAGCAGCTGCTATGTTATCCGGTGCAAAGTTATATAGCTTTCCACTTTACTTCAACAACTAAGGCAGCCCATGTTACTATCCCGTGAACCACTGTTGATTCAGCCTGTAAGAAAGGATGTAACGGTAAAAAGCAAATGTGGAGCGATTTGTTTGCTAACGTTAGCCTGTAGCGATGCAGCCAGGAGTAGCCAGCTAACGCTACAGCAGCTCGGACCTGCCGTCGTTTGCTTCATAACGTTCACTTTAGGTTTATTGTCGGTTTATAATATAATAAAATATTTAGTCCAGCTCACTAACCGTTTCATTATCATCCAACACATGTAGCTGTGCTGACATTGCTGAGCCTCTGGTGGCAGATTCACAGATAGTAAAGATAGTTACTGAAAGCAGCAGGTGAGCTAACGATGTAGCACGTCGGCTAAATGCAGTAAATGTAACGAGCGTGGATTAGTTCAACCTGCAGCTGATAAAACTATTACTGTAACGTTGCAGTGGGAGTTTACCTGAGTTCCCAGCTCTATCTGTCTATAC
>JALXJV020000018.1:15967209-16072208 GCA_024633595.2 Lepomis macrochirus | reverse complement strand
CAGATAGCAGAGGACTGTGGGGCGGATCCGCCTACAAGCCGGCACATCCGCCGTACGCTCTCCCCGTTTTGCCACGCGTGCGGATCCGGTCCGCCTCCAGACAGCGATCTGTCAAACAGCGGACTCGCTGCGGACACCGGGCGGATTCGCGCATCGAACGCGCCTGTTTTCAAAATTCTTAACCGTCGCTGACCGTTATTCTCACAGACAGCAGCGCTTGCAGTGGGAAAAGGCAGCTCTCACGGAGGACACGGACACACGGTAAGGAACGTTAAACTCTGCTGTCAAAACCTGATTTGTTTGTACACTTGCCTAACCGGTAAAATTAATAACTTCACCGGTCATAGATAATGTTGCTTTGGTTGCCGTTTTAATTCAGACAATATCCGATTATGGCAAGCTAAGTTAGCTCACGTTACAGCAGCCTAGCATTAATGTTAAGCTAGCTAACTAACCTATGAGTTAAAAGTTAACAAAGCCCGATTTGGATGAGATGTTTCTGTCTGTGAGAGGAGTGATTTTACCTTTACCTGCAATGGTCAGTCATTTGAAGCCTGTCATGAGGGCATATTTAGAAGTAAGTTAACGTAACAAGCTAAGCTAATCTGATAGCCTAATTTAGATAGCAGCTTCTAGTAATGTTATAACTTAACCATTACCGTTACTCGTTTGAGTCCGTTTTTAGCTGATATTTGATAATATTTTGTTATATTGATGCCATTAAAAAGTATGCCGAAAAAGCCAATGTTATTAACTTAACGTTAGCAGTTACCTTACAGTTTGCAATGGAAAGGTGGTTGTACAGACATACAGATCGCCTGAGGACTTTACTGAAGAAAACTTGAAATGTGATTATTTCTCAGGCAGGTTAACGTTCGGGTAAGTTACCTAACGTAACAGTTAACCTTAACTTAAGTGTTTTTCTGCGACCTTTAAGAGGATTTATGGACATAAGTTGGCAGTTTTACATTGGAAATTTCATCCGCGGGAAGTTTAACGTTAACGTTAACGTTACTCACATTGAGAGAAACACTGTGCATCTGCAATCTTTCAGATTATTAAATCAACATTTTGGCAAAAATCCCTAAACACTAAGTAATGTTAGCAGCTTTGATATCAGTTCCTTTTTTTTTCATTTGGCATTTTTCTTTTCTTCAACTTTGGTTATTGTAAAATTGGCCTTCAATTTAATTCCAAGTGGCGTCTAACGTCTAACCTGTTTGCATTATACTGTGCTTTGCTGCAGCATCCAGCTCATTCACAAGTGGCGCCAGTCTGATTTGGGGACGGCCTGCTTCTCACCCTTTCCTGCCGCCGGTGTAAAGTAAGTAACGTTAATACAGAATTAGATTTAGCTGACTAAATTAGTATTTTGTCAAATACTGACAATGGTCCACGTTTATTGATTTTAATAAATGAATATTTTTTCTTTGATGTAAGAAAGGAAATAACCACAGGGCTCTAAAATATAAGCATTTTAAGTGCATGCGTGAGTGAGCATAATTCTTTATTGTGAAAAACTTTGACTTTTGAAAGCCATGATAGCCCTGTCAATGTTCTTATAAGCTCTAAACATCTCTGGCTCAGTGTAACGTAACAAAACATTCAGATAGCGCCGTCCCCCTTTTAGCCGACCGTGTCGCTGTTTTAAATGAGTAAGATCAAGTCATATCAGTTTTTGCTAACAAATGATTTAATTTGACCAACTCAGTGGACTGAGTGTTAATGTAGCTCCAACAACTCCAACAGAATGAGGCTTTCTCTATTTTTTATTTTTCTCTACTATTCTTTGTGGGGGTTATCAATAGTGATAACTGATCAGCATATTTTATGAACTTTAAGAATCGTTAACTTATTATTACACTTCGTAAAAGTGGGCTACCGTTTCTTGAAATTCAGCAAAAACGTGGCGTTAACCACGTTCAAACAACGTGAACAGCAAAGTGTCTGACGCGGACCTTAATAAGTGAATGCATAATTCGGCAACACGGATCTTGTAGGCTAACGTTACCTGCCGAGATTTGCATCCACCTCTTTTCTCAGTATAAATGAGCGTTACCTCCCGTGAGGTGAATGCAATTCACGGCAGGCAGGCAGAATTCAGCACAACACCTGCGCTGCAAAACGTCACCAGACCTTCTAGGAGCAAGTCCTGCTCACGCAGTCTACCAGAGGCAGATTGTGTCTGACATGACGCCGCTGTTTTTATTCCCCTATCCATGCAGTCGGCGAAAGTCAGCCAGTTATCTCAAACACACCTGTTGACTAGCACTTATAGCGTGCTAACTTCGACAGCTGTTTTCCAAAGTTAACATAGCATAGGGGAGAGAGAGCGAGCGAGTGAGAGGATGTGCGGAGCGAATCTGCGCTGCTCAGCGCTGCTATCAAAAACGATTTTAAAATGGGTGACCAAATTTACTTTGACGGCTGTTAATCTACCTGGGCCTATGTGTGGGAAACCGTGTATAATATATATTTTGTTAGTATTTTATTTATTTTCTACTGAAACTGTGGATCAGCTGATGGTTTTAGTAGAGGATGTCTCATTCTGTTGAAGTTGTTGGACTATATACATACATGAATACATACATATTTCTTTTGCCTAGGTTTAGGCTGATTTAAAAATTGGTTACCAAGGTCTTGGGAATAAAAAAATCTAATTAACACAGTATTTACACCTGGTTACATGATAAAAAATGATATTTTTTGTACTTTTTCATTTTCATTTTAGATTTTCTTCCTGGAAGCCAGAGGAGCCACAACAGGAAACGTGGTACATCCTTGCCCACGTGTTCCATGATGATGTTGGGAAGAGGATAAATTGGAAAGGGATCACTATGCAACACTCTATGCCAGATGGCATTGGAGATGTTGCTCCTGTGTAAGTAATTGTAATATATATTTAAAACAATCTGAAGTCACACAGCAGTCTTAGGAAGTGTTCAGTGGCATTAGCACTACTTTTAAAAAACACAACCATGCTTATTAATCCACGCAGAGGATTGGGAGTCAACGTAGGGGTTTCAGAAAACATTGCAGGGTCTGTTGGCTAAAAAATTGACAACACAGCACAGCATCTGGCAAAGCACTGAATTGCCAAGATACACATTACTACTACTAATACACATTTCTGTTAGACTTGACTGTTAAATTGTGATTTTTGTTGTCATGCAAGATAAAATAATTTTTGATGCACTACTTTCCAGAGTTGTTATATAGTTTCTCATAATATTATAAACAGTTATACAGTATTTTGACATCTTACAAGCGTATAAAACGTATAGATCTTTCACTCCAACCAGCCTTCCTGGGTGATATTTCATGGTCTAATCGGCACAGGACATGCCTCCACCAAGTTTTTTGAACATGATGCTGTTTTCTGTCTTAATCTCCAGAAAATGCCATGTTTGTTTAATGTTACAAAAGCTGAAGTGCTCTCCTGATGTCTCTGCTGGTTCCAGGTCGTGGCCAATATATAGTTAATTACATAACTTGTTATTATTTGTTTTTTTCGTTTAGATTAAACTACTGTGAATAACATATAAAGTGTTGATTAGTGATCTTTAGAAATACAGTGAAGTGGGTTTTATTACATGTGGACAGAGCCAGGCTGTTTCCACCCCTTCTCTGCCTCTGATTGGCTAATCCTAACCTCAGCCATCCTACCCAACGGAGACAACGAGTACCAGCCAATCGCAGGGAGTGCTGTGCAAAACTGGTGATGAAGAAATATTAGGTGCTTTCGAGAGGACTGCAGCCGACTTTCGCCGACTAGATCAAGTCGAGTCTGACACATTCTGCCTGTGTGAGCTGAGATCAATGACTGATCTCGCGCCATTTGCAAAGAATAATACCAGAAGATCAGACAAAAGTGATTCCAACTTTAAGCAGCCGGAGAAAAGCAACTACAGCCGCCGGACTCGGCGCCTGCAGCTGCCATCTCCCGCAAGGTTTAAATGTCATGTGACATGGTGCCGTTTTGCAGAAAATTTCTAACCATCCTGACTTATTTTATGTCCAGCATGTATCTCGTTACGTCAGCGCTGCGCAGCGCTGCATGAAGTCAAACGCACCTAATGCATTTCCACCTGTGTCAAGTCTTTACACTGTTCTATAACCTTAGGTAGGCTCCTTGCATGCTTATAACTTTTTTAAGGTGGGTCTCTGCGTTGTGCTGGACTCATTTGTACAGCGGTGTTCATGTGAGAGAGAGACGAGCGAGAGAGAGAGAGAGGATGTGCCGTGTGACGGCGCTCTGCAATCAAATGCTATTTTAAATAGGCCTAGTAAAAAAAAATCAATGTGTGGTGTTCAGCGTGTATCCTTTTGTAAAAACTGTTAATTCCAATTGGAGTTCATGAAATTTTGTATGAAAATCTCCTTTTGTGATTACAGATGCTGTGAGAAAGAGTCATCTCTCCAGTGCTGCTACAGACGATATCCTATAGAAAATATGGTGTTTCAACCTGGCAGCAGAGAGAAGAAGCTCACGGTGTGCCGCTATCAGCATCGTTATGGAAGATCAGCCCACTGTTAATTCACCTTAAAAAAGTATTTTGGTATGTAGGGTTTCTACCTGTCTTGAAACATGTTAAAGTTATAATCCTTGAGGTTTTCATTAAATAAAAAACATTTTTGGTAATTTTTATGGTTGCATTTCATTTGTCCAGTAATACATATTCAATGTATTTACAATCTGTAAAGACGTTTTTTGACTGATAGAGAATTTAGTTTTTACTGGCAGTCCACCTTTTGATAAAAACTGTGTAACAGTGAAACGCATTTAGTTATTTTATCTGACAGTA
This sequence comes from Lepomis macrochirus, assembly GCA_024633595.2. Classification (NCBI taxonomy): domain Eukaryota; kingdom Metazoa; phylum Chordata; class Actinopteri; order Centrarchiformes; family Centrarchidae; genus Lepomis; species Lepomis macrochirus. The sequence goes on along the minus strand of JALXJV020000018.1, from coordinate 16,067,403 downwards.
GCATCGCTGATAACTGATGGCTCTCTCTCGTAGCAGAGCTGTATTAAGTTGCTAATACAAAGTCTGTTTTCCTATTTTCTGCTTCTTCACGGTAAAAGCATTTAACTAACGAACCGCAGGGTGGCTTAAAGGTTATAAAAGTATTTTAGCTTTTATACAGAACAGTATGATGATGATGATTGATGTTGGTCAGCTAGATTTTATATATTTCTGTAGCCAGTTTTGGCCAGATGAGCCACTTTATGAACGGATCCAAATCGGATCCGGGCCGGATGAGCCAATTAATTAACGGATCGGATCCGGGCCGAATGAGCCTTTATGAACGGCTCTGGATCGGATCCGGGCCGGATAAGTCACTTTGGGAACGGGTCCGGATCGGATCCGGGCCGGATAAGCCACTTCCTGAACGGGTCTGGATCGGATCCGGCCGGATGTACCTCTTTGTGAGCGGGTCCGGATCGGATCCGGGTAGGGTATGGGCCAGATCTGTTCCGGATCCGAAATCCTTATCCGTTTCGGATCCGTTCCGCTGTGCAAGTGGACTCCGATACGGACCCGTTTTGCGGATCCGTTCCGGACCCTGGGATACCTCCGGTGCGGATCCGGTGCGGAGTCAGTTTGCTATCTGGGTAGCCGCTGACAATCTGCCTTTTTTGGGGAGTACTGTGCCGATAAGCGGCTCGCTGCGCTGAATGAAGTAACGTAACGGCACCGGTGTTGATCCGCCTCTGAGACGGGAACATTGCAGTAGCCGAGCCTGAACATGTCTGAGAGAAAAGTCACAGCCTGCTTGCTGCTGTTCCTGCGTTTATTGCAGGATTTCTGTATGAAAGCTGTTGTGTTTCGGATTCTGCTCGCTCATGAGTTCAAGCGAGCAAGCGTACGAGCACACGCCTGGTTGCAATCTTAGAACCGCACCACTAGTGACCGCTGGAAACTACATAATGTCCCTTTAAGTTTTCAATGTTACACACAGAGTCACAACCACATAATCTAATATAATCTAATATACAGCAATACAAATAAAAAGTAGCAGGGTGACTGTAAAGAGATAGTCTAGAAGACTTAAGTCATGCATCATACCACACCCAGTTAATGACATCACAGTGCCATGGTTTGACAGAGTCTAATCATAACAGGCTCTATAACCATTGAATTACAGATGCAGGGTTTTGGAGGTAAGAAATATATTTTAGGCACAGTACATTAACAGTTAACTAAAAAGTAAAATATTTGCCACTTAATTGTAATGGAGTAGCAGAAAATGAAAACACTATTAAAGTACAAGTACCTACTCCACCAATAATATGCAGGGACTTTAAGCATGCACTTCTCTTACACTTACCAGATCAGATAATGTGTAGTGTCTCATCGTATAGTCATATTTGATGAGTAAGTGCAAGAGATGCAAGCTGACAGTTCATTGTAGTTTTGGTTTGATCGAGGAGGCTCACAGATGGCTGTTACTGAAATCACTTTGCTGTGATTTTCACAAAAATATATCAAGCAAGACATGCTGATATCTTCATAGTCTACACTTTTCCGGTTTATGCAATAAAAATCATTAGGCTTGTTGGAAACTGTGATATCCTTGGGACATATTGAACACACACTGTTTCCACAAGAAATAATGAGACAATTAAATTTCTCTCTTCCCATGGGGACGATCCGTTCTTCCCACCAAACCTCTCTTTGTAGCTTCTTCCAAAAACAATGGGTTACTAGGGCCACAGCTGCACAAGTACTTCTTTACAAAGCCTGACTTTATTAACACTTAAAACACTGCATTTTACACTAAGTAACATCAGCAGAAATAACTGATAACTCCAAGTTTGAAATCTAAATCTATCTTGATGCTCTTACACGTTTAGCAACAATTTCTGAAAGAGAATTTCTGTCTAGTTTACCAAGCAGGCAATTGCCCAGGGGCCCAAGACCCCCAGAGGTCCCTTACCATTACAGTAGTGCACATCAATGTACAATATCAACTAGAGAGATCCAGTATTAATACCACATCTTTTGGCCACTCTAGTTACGGACCTTCATTTTTTTTATTTTATATAATGCTTACATAGTCTATATTCCTAAATATAGTTTTGTTTCGTCACATTGTCTTAAAATAATTATCATCCTGATGCCAGGTTGTATTCCAGCATAAGAGAACTGCTTAGTTTTTGGGAGTATAAAGACAATGTATAGTCTACAGTGTGCATGCTAGTTGCTGGGAACCCAGGGGCACAGAGGGTTGGATGTGTGTTGGGCAGTCAGGAGGTAACCCATGGCTGATTTGGGACTCCATATCCAGCATTGGCTGTTAAGCTGTAACAGTTGTCATTACTGATTTGTTTTGAGGTGACAGAATTCCCAGGTGACACAGGCTGCATTGTTATTCTGTCTGAGAACAACATGAACCTGATTCATACAAGAGAGTAATTAGAAGTACATCTACTCTGTTTACATTATTATATGCCGTCACTCCGGGGATTTTGTCTGTAACACAGCTGATGGCCATTGTTTTTTTTTCTGCTATGTCATTCTCAATTGATCTGAGTTAAACATAAACGTGTAAAAAAAGTGTTTGATATTTGACCAATAGCACAGATCAATATCTTCCTTGTGGCCATACACACACAAATATTACATAAAGCACTTGACAAGACAGAGTAGCCAAAATATTTAAGACACAGCTTTTGCTCAATCTAAAACATCAAGGAAAGGACTATGAAGCATTGTCTTTTATTTCGAGTCAGAATTCAGCCTCAATCCAAATGCATTCATGCTTACTTGTATGACCATGTTTGTATTCAAGCAAATCTGTCACTAGCTCAGGAGCACCACCACCATCAAGCATCTATTATCAGCTTACAAGCAGATTGGACTCTATTGTCTCTTTTAATGCATCTGAAACTCTTGACAAGAGTTCATTCACTGTTGCAGTCCAGATTTTCACACCTGCTCGGGTTAAACAAACAAATTTTCTAGACTTCAGCAGCACTATCTCCTGAAATTAATATTATTCCACCTACATCCTTGTAATTGCAGCAGCAACCTCTCTGTCAGAAGCTTGCTGTTTTGTCCTTCATGCTACCTGCTTTTTATTACCCATTATTATGGCCACTGCCTGTATGTGTCGAATCATTATTTCTTTTGAGTTACAGAAACACTTCCACTGTAGACTGCAGTATCTGCTTTCGAAAGCCACCGATTGGTGATGAGAGCTGGTGATCTTCCAGTTACAATCTCACTTCTCCAGCCATTCACATCCTAATGCATGATGCTGTAATTTAGCTCTTATTTAAGCTGTAGTTTGCAGTAATTATAGCCATTTTTTACTGCAGTTTAGTCTCTGAATCTACCATTATAGTCTCTGATAACATATTTATCTAAAAGGGTAATAAACCCACCGCTTAATTGAGTTGTAACCACAGTGCTTTATAGTAATATGTTGATTTATATGTTTGCCCTGTTGTAACAGATGTCTCTTTCTCTCTGCAGAGGGGTTAGTTACAGTCTATTCTACATTAGTGTCAACGTGGAGGTAATTCAAGTGTTAAACGTGATGGAAGAGGTATTCAGGCCCCTTACTTTACTAAAATTATTAATACTACTATGTGACTTTTAAATCACAAATTAACACCCTGCAACCAAAATCCTACAAGTAAGTAGTGATGCAGCAATGTGATGTAAGTAACATTTTAGCTCTGTAGCTGGTCAAGGTGGAGCTAGTTTGAATTACTTTTTACAGGTACTTTAGTGCAGAGGTTCTCAGCCTAGGGGTCGAGCCCCTTTCCAAAGGGTCACAAGATAAGTCTTAGGGATTGTGAGATTCATGGCTTAGAGAAGGAAATTAGCATGGTTTATACATTTTATAGTGTGAGCAAATGCACAAAACTTTGATGCCTCCAGTCAGCTTGCTCTCATTGGCTGTTGCAGGTCTCTGATCATATTGACCTCAATTCCATTTGATTATTTGGTCGAAAAATCTCGGCTATGGAACGTCACCATGATTGTTGGGACGGGCAAATCAGACCCAAAATCAGCCCAGTTATCCTCTAGTGTGTGTCCAGCATAATGGAGTCTATTCAGATTTTTGACATTGACTTTTCTCCAGTCATTGCTGAAATGCATTATTTCTGTCTTAGATGCTATAGAATAGATGTAGTCCTACAAAGCCGCATGCAGTAAAACAGAAACACTGAAGTTAGTAGGTTACAAGTACCTCAAAATGTTACTTAGGTACAGGAGTAAGTAAATGTATTTAGTTACTCTCCCCCACTGCCTTGTGTAAACAACTACTAGGTTGTTTTTCAATTGTACAATAGTCACACTTGTCTTAACAGTTGCTTTTTCATCATATGTATTCTCCAGTTGCTTGTGTCCTTTTGCAGCCTAGCGTGTTGTTTTGAAGTTACTGGATGCTGATAAGCTGCCAACCTGGCACCCCTGGCTGTGTTTCATTTGTTTGTCTCCTTTTTTCTCCTTTTCTCTCTTCTCCCTTCTCCAGTGATTCATTTGTTTTTTCTGTAGAAAGAGAGATGAGGGCAAGAGGAAGTCATCTTCACAGGTGGCTGTTGTGGTAACAGAAGGTGGGGATTAGATTTCACACCCTATGTGTGTTTGTACGTGTGTAGAAAGTTATTTTCCCAGTATGTGATAAGAGAATATGGAAGATCTAAGTCAGTGCCCCAGGTAGAGTTTATCGCTACCTCTAAATCTGGCTAACATACAGGATATTCATTGTGCATAACAGATCCTGTCAGTCTCCAGTTCTGACCTGGTCAATTGTTTCATCTTCTCTCTTTGTCTCTCTCTGTATTAAGCATTGTGCTTCTTGGACTTTTATACAGGTTTGTACATTTTCTGTACAAGTTGCCATGAGACCTTGCTGTGTGCTGATTTCAAAATATTCTGAAATGAAACAAGTTTCATTCAGGGATGTTTTCTTTACAAACAGCAGCAGCAAAGTTCTGCTCCAACAGTGAAATCTCTCCACTGCCCTTGGAAAGGTTTTGATGCTATTCGTGTGTCTGAAATCTGATGTATAAACCCGCCTGATGTTGCTGTGGAGCTCAAAGAGAGACGGTTAGCACAGTTGTGTTGTCTATCTGTGTTGCATCCTTGTATCTGTGCACTTCAGTGCATGAAGGTTTGCAACTACAGCTTTCTGAATCATTGCCCAACAAAAGGACCTCTGGCACAGGCAGCTGTGACGTGCCTGTCCAAAACAATTTGGGTCACACCCTGAGAAACAGATAAGAGGGCCCTGAGACTCATCCTGAACCACGATGCAAAGTCTAAATAGGATTGAGGCGGAGCAATTGAGAGACAGGGCAGTAAGAGTAATATAACGTCAGAGGATGAAAAAGTGCAGAGAATGAACCAGAGATGTACTTCGGCATTTTAAAGCTGTAGGGGAAGTGAAGAGAGAGATTAGGGAGGAAGCTTGCAGTCAGAACAATTTTGGGATGTGGGAGCAAGAAAAAATGAGAACCTGACAAACACAGAGAAAGAATAAGCAAATGGGTGGGAGACAAACTCAAGTGAGTCAGAGAATGGAGGGAAAGTGAGAAAATATCCCAATAACACCTAAATGAGTATCAAATACAGATGGGAGAAAGTCAAAATGGGATTCTGATTCACCCCCTGCAGAGTATTGTCATTGTCATGTGTCTCTGGATCTGATGTTAATTAGTTTTTATATTGGTTGAAGAATTAAATGCTCCTTGGGCTCAAAAATTTTAACGTTTATAGTGGACCTAAGAGCAGTCACAGACCTGTTAATAGTTATTTAATGAACAACACAAGGGAGGCTGGAGAATCAGGGAGAGGAGCGTGGCTGACAATGACAGGAGGCAGGCAGGCGGACTGAAGAGGTATGGTGGAATGGCGGTAGTCCGAGGAGTATGGCGTAGAGTGTAGTACGACACAGGGGACACTGGAGCCAAGGCTTGGTGATGCTGTAAATGGCCTACAATGTCAAATGAAACATGTAGAAAGTGTGAATGTTTTAAGTATTTGGGAAAACATACATTGACAATCTGGCCTTTACACACAACATAAAGCCAACAAGACGTCTTTATTTCAGGAAATTAAATTTGTTGGAAGATGCATGTATTGTAGCCTGGTTGAAGGCTAGGCAAAGCTTCATTACTGTATAATAATATAGTAATCAGGTTTAGCCAATCAATAGAAATCAATTCAATCAGAAAGATTATCTTCATGCTTATTCTATTTATTTAGATATTTTTCTTTCTTTCTTTTCCCCTTCTCTCACTCCCAACTTAATCAGTTGACATAAAGCGATTACAGTTTTTCGTTCATTTTGCCACAACCTCTGTGAGCCATGACCTTGCTGTCAAACGTTAAAACTGTTCCTTTCTCTGCCATCGTGAACTGTCTTTTCACTGTCAGAATCGATGTGACCCATCTCCACCAGTTTTCATCAAAGTTGTTTATCATCAGTTGCTCAATGGGTCCGTCTGTACCACCACCAGTGTGTAGACTCCATGAGAGTCCTGTATGGCCTATGGTGTGACTACCCATGGAAAATGTAATTGCCAAAGACTCCTAGTATGTCTCTCAACTAATCCTGTCATGCACACATTGTCAAATAAATCAGTTTAATAACCCCTTTCAGTAACTCTCTCCTTACTGAATTATAACTATATGGTGTGAAAACTCAACTGCAGAGACAGATTTATCTACAACAACAAGGTTCTGGGCAGGAACCAAATTTCCTGTGTGGTTCAGCTACATGCAGCAGGGCACAGCTGTGAATCACCAACTCTAACCATCACCTGTAGCCTGAGTTTGACTTTTTTTCTCTCTGGCTGCTGCAGCAAAATGCAAATAAACAGCAAAAGATCATGTCTCCCTCATGCAATAAACCACCTAATTTTCCATGTATCATGAATTTAATATATCATATATCATATATTTGTAAAGAACTTGACAATTGTTGCATCTTTCATAGTTCACGAGCCAATCACTTCAGATATGTGCAGTTTTGCAGACACGTTTACTAATTTATTATTCCTTTAGTTTACTTAAACGATCGGTGTGTCAGGCTGCACTTGAAACTGGCAGTTGAATGTTAAACACCTCCTTCTGGAATATTAATACATTTTCGATCGGGCATGCCAAGAATTCGTCTTTTAGATTGACTGCCTTGGTACGAGGCAGAGAGCGCTCTTTAGGGATTATTTTGACCCGCACAAAAGGAAATGAAGGGAAGGCATATAGAAATAGATTGACTGACAGGGAGGGAGAAAAGTCTTCTTAATTGGCAGTCAGACCCTGTCAGTGTCAAATATTTGAAGGATTGAGTGATTTGTTGAGCAGTGAGACTGATTTAGTCTGACTGTATCTGCAAATATAACACAGGTTTGAAGGGGTTGAGGGAGATGTTTTTAAGCATTAATTTGATAATATTGGACCAGCTCTCTACAGGAATAATGGTTGGATGTTTGTCTGCTTACACATTGCGGACAAATGTCCTCTGGTCTTTTTTTGGCAGTAAGATCACTAAATCCACAATTCTTTTGCCTCTAGTAGGATTTGCAGGCCACACGTACTGTACACGTGACCACATACCACACAATATGATAACACACAAAATAGCACTGCAAGTAACAATTTGTGCCCATTTACCTGTCAGCAAAGTTCAGAGATAATAAAATGTAAGGGATCAGTGGGTTTTATAGTTGTTCTCTGTGGATCCAGAGTGTAATTAGCTTTCACGGCTGCAACTTCCCTTTGAGAAAACCTTGATAAGGGTAATCTATTTCCACCCACTCTGAGGCAGCCGCCAGCCCACCGCTGTGGTCAGTAACAGAATTTCCTCTCCGCCGCTGCGGGCAGACAAGACCCTGTATCTTCAAGCTGGGAAGGAGTAATGATCGAGGGTGTGCTCACACCTATATTTTGGGTCATCCCACAATGCAGAAAATGACACACTAGCATTTGTGCCCTAGTCAGCTTACACATGACCTATTAAAAATAAACTTGAAACATTGACCCATATAGCCTGTCACTCATTCATGACCGGAACCTTTCAGTGACTTTTCATCCTTCCTGATCAACACCAAATCAAAATAAAGTGTATTCTTGTGATTCATAGAAAAGCATACCTGTGCTCAATGTGTTTTTCTGGTGGTCTGAAAAGCGTAGAAATAAAGACATTCTTAAATGTTATTGTTAGTCAAGGGCCACTTTGAAAGTGCCCTATAATATTTTGTAAATAGTAAACGATTGGCAATATTGGTAGAAAGATCCCGAAATTTGTCTAGTTTAGCTTCGGAATTCATACAAGTGTCTCTTGTCAATATCACATACTCCTTTGGCTGATCCAGACTGGATTCACACCATAAAGAAAGTTCACTATTGTTATCTTTAGATGGCTTAGTCTGTGGCAAGGATGTTGCTTGGTCAGCATCCAAGCAGCATTTTCAGCACCTCAGCCACAATACACTCAAGTTTCCAGTCAGTCAGAACTGAAGAAGTTCCTTGGATGAGGGACGAAACGTCTTCCAGTATCTTTCAACCAAGTCCAGTTGCCCTTGACTTTAACCTTCGTTGGATAACTATGACCTGGATGACTGAGAATCTTCATAGACACTCAAGTTTCATTTCATCTTAACAAAACAGACCAAATATGAACATGTACTTTTTCTCTAATTTTATTCCCCCCATATTTTGTTTTATTGTCTATGAATCGCAAACCAGTTAGAGAAATGACACAGGTTAAACAACACTCATGCATATGACAATGACAACCAAAATGCATAATTAACAAAAATAAACTTCCTGATGGGAGAAAATAGCTCTCGAAGTTGTTTGCATGTGAAGAAGGTGAAGAGGGGGCTGCTCTGCTTCATTGCAGATAACAGCTCTGGCAGGGTGTCAAACATCCCTCCCTGGGGTAGTCTTGTTTTTGGTCCCAGTCTCTGGTGAGAGACTCCTCCTGAGAATGGCTCTCCTAACTGCCCAAGTCAAGAAACCCTGGTGACCTTGCATGTTGCCTCTTCACTGCTACCCTGGGGGAAGGCCCAGCAGTTTTTGTTGCTATGCTGCATTGCAGTGCATCTCTCTTTCTGTTGTGTCCTCTTGAACAGTGGGCTGCTGTACGGAGATAACCTCTCTGTGTCATTGCTGGTTTATAATACTAAACTGTTCTCTCCTCTTCTGTGTCCACTGCTCTTCTGGAATATCTCAGGAGTCTTTAAAACCCTGAACACAACACTAGCAGCAGAGTGCAGTGCTGTTAAACCCCCTGAAATGTTTTTTTTCTTTTTTTGCATTCCTGGTCTATGCCATTAAGAAACTCTTTTTTTGTAATCTATACCTATTCACCACTAGCTTTCCTGTCCTTGCAACTTAAGTGTGTGCCTTACTGTCTGTGTCTTGTCTGTCTTTATAAAGAAGAAGATGATGTCATACTATATTGAAATTTTAGCAAACTTTTACTTCTGCTGATTCTCTCTTTTCTGTTTGTCGTCTCTCTATCTACAGTATGTGTGCCAGTGTCAAACACTATGTTAAATATATACAGCCAGAGACTGTAGCTGATGTATTTTATGGAATCTTTCCAAGAGGACCATGTCCTCTATGTTCTGCCAGATGTTTAACATCATGCTGTGTACTCCATCCATGGGTTTTCTCAGGTTACATCTTTCAATAAGCGTCTTTTGTTATTTTCTGAATGACTGTTCATTATTTACCTAATGATATGTGATTAGAAAGCAAACATATTCCTAAGATAGTTTTGCTGCATAGACAGTACCAGCCACTTGTATACTTTAGGCATCACTGTTCTTGCTTTTAAGATATAATTCAGACACAGTATGTAAATTGTTGTCTGATTTGAGGGCTTGCAGCTCCATGGAAAGTGCCTCTCTGCCTGCGGTCATCCATTAGACCCTAGGGGCCTTGCTATTTTGGGAAATACGCTGTTTCGCCTTTTCTGCTTTCTCATGTCTGCATGATAAATATGATTCTACCTCTAGCAGCCAGTTAGCTTAGCATAAAGACTGGAAACAAGGGTAGACAGCTAGCTTGGCTTTATCCAAAGACTATTTCTAAGGTGGAAGTTGGGACCAGTTCTTTTGTTTTTAAGAAAAAAGCAAGTCAGTTTTTGATTTTGTTTTGATTTTTCTGTTGCAGTGTGGCGAGTTGCATCTTTCAGCACCATGGACAGCTCTTCTTCCTGCAACGTTTACCTGCTTCAGTAAACCTCACAGCTACAACAGATAGCCTCAACATGTCAATGTGACAGTGTTTATATTCATGTGCCAGGTGATGATTACACATCCCATGACTTTGCCAAGTAACTCAGACCTTCCTCCACAGCTGCCTGGACAAATACAGTACATGTCCTTTAAAAGAAGACACTGCTGCAGTTATCTGGAAATCAAATGGCCCTGTGTCAACTTATAACAATAGTTATATATGTGTCAGTGCAGGGAAAATCAAAACTAGCTGATGTACTTTTTAGAACAAATGTGTTGCTTTATTAGGGCATGTTCATATAGTTTTCATTTTGGCACTTCTCATTTTTGAAACTGAAACCTCTTTTACAGCTCAACAAAGAAACGCTCTGATCATTTAGAACTTTTCCAAACCTTGACAAACCAGCCTTTCACACACGTATTAAGGGAAATGACAAAAAAGAACAACCACCTCTTTGCTTTGAAAAAGATGACATATAAATGCAGTAGTGCCCGAACAACAGAGGCAAACATCAAAGCCGATTGGGGGTTGTTTCTAAAAGAGTCAGATGTCTGTCATGATTTAATGTGTTTACATGCTGAACATTATCCCATTATTATTTGGATGCTAAATTAGTCCTGTTTTAGATTGGGCAAGTCAACAACATATTCTGTTTACTGTCACTGAAGTCCTTGATGAAGAACTGATTAGGATACGTAACCAGCGTACAAAAACATCTATCGGGATGCTGAGACATTTATACTCTTTATCCCATTTGCTGGCGTTTCATGCTCTGTGAGTTCTCTCTTTTCATCCTATGTGGAACGTCAGATGTATGATTGGATTTACAAATGCCCCCGAGAGCACCCAGCTGAATTGTTGTGTGATGGAAATGCTACATTTGGCAACATTTTGCACCTCGCACAGTGGGACAGCCTAGGCAGATATCATCTAGCAGGCTGATATGCTTTATGATCATGGTCTGTTCGCAGGCAGACTGACGGAGCTTTTCTCTGGAGTCACTCGAGTGGAACTGAAGTTCTCATGCACAAGTTAAGTTACAGACACATAGCTCATTAAGAAACAGTCTATCACACCCCACTGCTCACTTTCAAACATCTCCGGCATACTTCCCCTTCTCACTTGTCTCCAACAACCCCACACCCCACACCCCCAAACACACACACACACACACACACACACACACACACACGCACATAACTTTAATCTTGTTTCATCATTCTTGTTTTCTTTCTCTCCGCCCTCCCTCTATTCCTTTCACCATCTGCATTTGCAATGTATGGCATTATGTTTACTGTTGGGACACCGCTCCCCTTTGCTTTGTTTCATATATTTTGATCTTTATTATTCAAAATTGGCTCACTTACAGCTGCTCTTATCCTTCATCTTCCAAAGGTTTTCTATTCAAAAGCATAAAAAATATCCTGAGGTTACATTGGGTAAGGATGCACTTCCCCTCATGTTTGAAAGCATGGGGTTTGGCAAGCAAAAACACTGTAAGACATCCATCAATCCAACCACGATGTCTATTAAAGTTTGCACTATGTGAATGGATCACTGTGCTACATAATGATACTGTGTCTTGCATCATGGCAAGTAGCCAGCTCTTTTTTTCCAGTATTTTCTCAATATATATTTGTCATGAGCATCAGTAGCTTCAGAACGTTAAATTAAATAAAACTTAAGATGCATTAAAAATTTCAACTATACTTTAAACATTATATTTTGAAGGATAATATTTCAGGTATTTTAATAATAATACATTTTAAAATATTCACCCAATGTCTTACATACAACTTAAGGATATCTTGTCAGGATATCTTACCAGCCACTTGGAGCAAATGTAGCTTTAATGGTGTTTGTGCACATTGTAGAGTCTCTCTTTACTGCTGCTCTACTCAAAAGGCTAAAATGGGAAAGTGAATGTAAATAAGCCATTTAGCAGCTGCTGAAGGACAAATCCTAAACCTTGTTTCCAAGACTGGGACATGTGTTCCAACTTTACCCAGATTTACTGTAAATGTCAGCATACCCATTTAATACAGTCTACATAACTGTTAACATATACTGCATATAAATGTCTCCTAAATGTCAAAATCAAGAGTCTCATAATCATTCAGCTCATAAGCTGCTTATTGGACTTTCGGATTCCCCCAGTCACATAGTACTCCACAGTGCAAGGTGGCAGTGAGTGAGGAACATGTTTTTAAAAGGAAAGTCTCATTATTAGCCTGTATGATGGAGACCTTTGCTTATATCCTTTAACTTTATGAAGTTGATGTGACTTTTGTTGATTACCTGAACACAATGAGTATCTTTTTATCAATAAAGATGTACAGGAAACTCTTAAATTCCATAATCTATTTGATTTCTGTGCCTTTAAATCCCCATAAGGGATTACGGGCTTCCAAACTTTCATTCACATGTCATGACTGATCTCCATTATGGATTTCTTTACTAAAACACGGCATAAACAAACATCTTCTCTTATCGATTGCAGATATAAATGCAAAGCAAAACTCAATGTAAAATGCAAGCAACTTGTTAGATGTTACAATTCAGTTATTTTGAATACAGTTAGCGTAAAGCAAGTTTTCATATTGTTTAATTTCATTCAATAGATTTTCTAGTATCAGACAAATGTATCAGCAATCATCATGCTGAAAAGTAAATGGGGCCACTTGTGAGTTCCCCATTTTATTTTTTGTAAACACTACTAGCTAAAAATGTTTCCATAAATGTCTGTATGCCGTCACGGGTAAATATACCTATTGTAAAGTGGCTTTGGAGCACTTAATCTGATCAACAACAACTGTATATCAGGAAAGAAATATCACCAGAGATCACAAACACTAAGACACAAATTAACTAATAACTACTTTTATATTATGTAGATGACAGTTTGTCTGCTCTCAAGTAAAGAAAAGCATCATGCTAAGCTGCTACTAGGAATGTACTGTTACTCTCCTCAAGCAAGGTAGAGTGTTCAATGCTATCCAACAGACAAATAGCTAGGTTTATTTGGGTTGTGGGTTGCATGAATGTATACATTGTATGTAGTGTCTATATATATGTATGTATGTATGTATGTATGTATGTATGTATGTATGTATGTATGTATGTGTTTCGCCCTCTGAGACAATAAATCAATATCTAATCTAAATCATACAGAGCATGGCTGTGCACTACATATACTGTATATGACATAACATGCACAGATAAAGTGGTTCAAGTGGACCCCCCACCCAAGTAATGTTTGAGACAAAAATTATACAAATACATGATTTCATAAATAAAGGTTTCTGGACGCCGTTTCATATTGCTGCAAACACAATTACATACTAGTGTGTGTCACCTTTTTGTGTTTAACCTGTTTCATTTTTAATGAGCTCCGTCTCTAGACCAAGAACAGGAAATAAAAACCAAAATTGCGGTAGTCCTATAACCTATAGGGTTCCCTGGCGGATACAAAATTCACCTCTGGAACAGCACTGATCTCTGAGTAACAAAACAATTCCCACTCATTAAAAAAAGCACAGTAAAACATAGATATATAAATATACAATGTAGGCAACAACAAAACCTCCCTTTCAGGGACAGTGCGTTTTGCAACGTGGCAGATCGAAAGGAATACAGAATTGCAAAAAGGGAACTAATGTCTTTCTTTTGACTACTGTTCTCGACTAAATCAGAGCCGGTAATACTTTCCAAAACTGCAAGCAATACAAAAGAGAACTGTGATGTCAGCCAGAATAGTTAGAATAGGGGAACCTTTTATGTGAACTGAGGGAGATAAGGAGCTGTACCACACTCCCATCTCCCTCCGTGCCAAAACAGATTCATGAAACAGACTTGAACGGAACCACATAGAAAGGAGAGTTCTGCCACTAGACATCCCCCACTCATCACAGACACCATCACGGGCACCGATTGTGTTTACTGTTTGCAAACAGCAAACACAATCTCCTCGCTAAACTCCGCACACTTCCAGACACACATTATGCAATAAGAGACAGAGAGACAGAGAAAAAGAGAAACATGAGTGGTGCCAAAGCGAGCAAAACCCCAGGAAAGTGAACGCACGGAGTCGAATTAAATATTTAAACATATATCTTTATATTCCGCCAAAATGAATGCCCTAGTTATGTGTCCCATTTATGAGTTGTGTTTTCTTTTTCTTTTTATTTAAAGCGCATTCATGTGGCCTGCCTCTGTCCATGGTGCTAAAAAGCGCGTCTCAGCAGACCTAGTAGGCTACCCCCATCCGCCGTGGAGACGTTTCAGGCTTGGTTTTATGGTTTATGTGTCTTAGTTGTATTCATCATGGTGGACACGAGTGTGAATTCCACAACAGAGGCGCGTGACTAAAATTAAATTTGTGTTTGTACACCCAGAAAAGCGCTTTGACACAGCTCCCCAAATCCTGCTTGGGCTCTGGTGTAAACATAAAAAAAAAATTCCCCAGCTGAAAATCAATGACACGCGTTAGTGCGTATTGTGAGTTGGGGGGGGAGAGAGAGACAGAGAGAGAGAGAGAGAGAGAGAGAGGAGGCGGTGTCTTGTGACACAGGAGGAACAGAGAGCCCCGGTCCGCTCGTCCTCGCAGCTCCGTTTTGCCGTCAATCCTACAAGCAGTCGGGTGCCACCGGAGTGCCCGGGGCTGTGGACTTATTTTTTCTACCGGGAATCGGAATTGGACACCACCAAACTATCCCAGGTAGGTGAAGCGCCGATACTGAGCTTTTCCAAAGAAACACAAACTGCAAATTAAAGTCAGGAGTAGCCCCGTGTGTCGACTTAGGCTACATGATGCTGAGGATGGACAGAAACGGATGGGGAAAGCAGAGGCAGAGCTCCGTGGGGGCGGCAATTGTGCTGATGCCGCTAATTGCTTTTTTAAAATTGGTGGAGGGGAAGCTCGTGAGCTAATCGTTTCGCGGTGCCCCATCTGCCGCGGTGACAACTCTCCAATGTTTATAATCCGATTAGATGAAGGATCAGCAATTTGACCAAATGAGCACTCAACACCGCGTGCAGCCACAAACTGCTGCTTTTTATAACACGCCGTGGCATTCTGACCCAACATGCGTCACAACGTGAGAGTTCAGTGTTCTGCAAAGTCAGTATATCTCACTCCACGCTGCTCTTCTTCACACTTTCCTCATCTCCTCTGGACCTGGTGTATCACTCTGAACGGCTCTATCTCACATCCCCCTGTTTCCTTTTGTTTTGTTTTGTTTTGTTTTGCTTTGTTTCTGTCTCTGCCTGTGCTTTCAGAAGATGTTCTTCTTTCTGCTACCTGCCTTGGCTCTCTTGCTGAGCGGAGAAACGGCGGTCTCCGGTAACAGTAACGGCAAATGGCTGAGCACCGTGGCTCAGAACAACAAGGACAGATCCTGGAACAGATTCAGAGATGTGAGTGAGAGACACAACAACCAGCGAAAGCGGGGCATTGTAATTACCTTCATTGTGTGTGTGTGTGTGTGTGTGTGTGTGTGTGTGTGTGTGTGTGTGTGTGTGTGTGTGTGTGTGCCGGGGCGCACTACGCCCTTGATATACACCCTGCCAAGACTTGAGCACTTGCCAGCAGGCATAATCCACCTTGTAGAGACTCAGCAGGTTCAAACCCTTGTTGAAAGAGAAGCAGACTCACAGGCATAAGACATTACACTTGTGCATATGCTGGAAGAAACCTTTTCAACTTATGATTTGATTTGGATTTCCCAACCTAATACTGTTCTAAGCAGCCATGCCAAAACAATGGGCTTTTATAACTGATAACTATTCAGTCAGAATCAGGGGCAGAGAGTGTCTGATTTGTTATTTACAGCTATTAGCGCAGGCTTTTCATTCAGAACAACCTCTGCAGTAAAGGCTTATGTTTGTTTCTGCATGTCTTGTTTAGCTGACAATATGATTTCTCTGAAAAAGAACATAGAGTACATGTTAATTATATAGTCTTTAAAGGAGCTAGAGCATATATGTGTATATGTGGCCTGCGTGTAGTTGCAACGTACATCATACTTAATCCATCATGGAGAATCATCAAGGCGTGTTTCTTCAGGGATGTCATGCATATTCTTTTTGCAGATGTAGCTCTACATTTTACTGTAAATGTGCTTTCAAACCAGTCAAGAGGCATGCTGATGCATAAACATTTGTGTGTTAGTCTTGTAAAAACTGCCATGATTGTTTAAGATTTGGTTCATCTTTTGAAACCTGGGTTCCTATGTTTAAAACGTTCATGAAATGCTCTTAAGAACGGTCTAAAGCTTTGATTAAGAGGGACCTGGTGAATACAGTAGGTGCTTCATATAAAGTCACTTTGAAGTCTAGCCACGGTTCTCAAGTGCTGACTGCAGTGACACTGAAATTCTGGTCTAATTATTGTAAAATAAGAACTAAAGCACAGTATTAGCCAGTTGCTGTGCAGCCACATTGGTCAGACCTACAGAAGATATTTTCTAGTGTAAATGTGTATAAAATGATGCCCAAGACATCTAGCGTATTTCCATTTGATGGAATGGTGCAGCCTTGAAAACATGCCGTCTTGGGTTTGAATATTTCACTCTGTGTAAACATTATATAGCTTCGGCGAAGAGCTGAAAGAGAATATATGCTAGGCTGAACAATTTGAAAAATTTAATGTATTTACATACTGAATTCAACATAATGAATATAATGATGTCAGCTTGAACTGTGCTGTTACTCTTGGTATTGGGATAGACTTTATTAACTCAGGCTGGTTGAGAATGACAACTATGCGAAACTAACATACTGTACAGTCTGACCAGCCGTCATGCAGCCGATGGCAGTAGTGTAACCACTGGCTTTCCAGATACAGTACTCTTGAATACGCTCGTATTGTCATGTCCTTTGCTGCCTGCTAACATGTAACCCCAGAGATTTCAGTAGACAGTGGGCTAACTTTGGCCTTATTAAAGCTGGCCTTCCCCACACAGTACTGAAGCTGTGATGTGAGAGCTAGTATTAGTCATGTCTGTATACACTCAGCCAGGGCTCTACTACCTGCAGTGTGTGCGTGTGTATATGTGTGTTTGTGTGTGTGGCCACTGTTTATGTCTCTCTGTGGTCTCCTGTGCAAATGAAACTCATTAACAGGAAACTGTCAGTGGAGGGCAGGAGCCGGAGAGGAAGGAGGGAAAGGAGGGGAGACGAGGAGCAATGGATAGGGGGGAGAAGGCTGTGACATTTATGTTTAATATTTCAAGCAATTGTACCAAACCAATGCGGGAGCTGGTGTTGTGTTTTCGCGTGTGCCCGTGTGTGCGTGTGTTCTCTTCCCTATCACATAGGGAAACCTGCTGGTCGTAATTTATCTCCTGCAACACTGACTATCTTTTTTCCCACTGTGTCTTCTGTCCTCCTCCATTCATTCGTAGTCATGTCTCTCCTCCCCTCCCTGGTACCAAACCCTTTAATATCACAGACAGAAGACCTTAGATAATGGAAAATGTGGTTGTGTATGAATCAATTTCAAACTACAAAACAACCTTTCTTGCAACCGTCTAAATCTGACTGTTGAGGGAAGCCTGTTGTTGTGATCATGATATGCTCAAAGGCATCTTTGCTATGTGCAATATTTGGCTGTCCCAGATGACTGATGAAAGATTTGTGGTGAAATCACTGGTGGTCAATCATAAACAGTGGTATTAAATCATATTCTGTGGCACATCCATGATGGCTTATTCAGAGCTTTGGTGAGCAAAAACACTCTGTTTCAAAATTCTGAATGTGTAGGCCCAAAATACGAGCTAATCACAACATGACTTGAAATGACAGGATACACTGGAGAGCTAGTATAATATTTACCTGAAGCTTACATTGCATAATCTGCATTCAATTTTGCTCTTGTTTTATTGGCCTCAACTAGCCTCACAATCTCTTTCTCCTCGCTGTGCCATCGCCAACATGTTAAATTTTTTGCTGCAATTTCAAAACATGAGCGCCAATGGATGAGATGATTAAACTTGATGACATAGCACCATCTGACATATGACTTGCAAGATTGCTGTCATTACACAATGTTTAGGTGCCTTAAGTAGCATTGAGCTTGGTGTACTTTAAGCTACACTAATATGTTGGATGGTTGTTCCTATCAGTGATGTTAGGATCTGACAGTATAATAGCAGTGGCATGTACTTATGTTGTCCAATATGAACAAATATTGTACATATTTCATATAAAAACAGTCATTTAGTCACAGTGTTGTCATTACATAGATTGCCAAGTAGCTGATTATACTCCACAGGATGTGAGCTGGTAGACTAGCATATCACAGCTGAGCAGACGGCGAGGGGAGTCTAGTAAGAATAATTACTTTATTGTCAATATGTTAAATACCAGTATAAAATTGTGTCTTACCTCTTTAACGGCCAGATTCATGGGAGCTTAAAATATTTATGAAAAAGATTATCAGCCAAATATCTTCTTTATCCTCATGTAATATCAAAAGTTCCATTATATCATATCATATCGTCATTTACTATAAAACTATGTTGATTTTATTTAATAATTGGCCAACAGAGTTTAATCCTTTATTATCCTTTACATCCTAAACATGTGACACACAGCAGCAGCTTATAACAATCCTTCATGCCTCCCTGTCACTCAGTCAGTCTCACCCCCCTCCTCCCAGTTCTCATCGAGTCATGAACTTCACATTTTTCTTCCACGCTTCTGTCTTTCTCTCATTTTCTTCCTCTGTCTCTCGAGCAGTGAATGACCCTGTGCTTCCTCAACCATAGCCCTCTCAATCCCCCCAACTCCCTCTCCCTCTGCCCTCACCCATGACTCCTCCTCTCTGTTGGTCTCCTCTGCCTGCCATGTTTCACTCTGCATTCCTGATGAGCCACTTGCTCCCTCCTGCATAATGTATGAGCGTCCATTTGTTGGCAGGGGAGCTGGTGCAATAGTTTAGCAGTCAAAGTTCAGGTGGCTTATCTTGAAAACATAAGGACAATTAGATTCGATTTATTCTTTTGCCTAGTCATATTCCTAATAACTGGACTGTAATGTGTTGGAAGATAAGAGTACCGTAGACAGAGACAGGTTTATTCTTGTACTTCTATTGAGGAATGACAAGCAGTAGAAATAAAAAAATGTCCCTGATTAATCACAATCACGTTTTGTCAGTTCAATTTTTTTTCTTCATTCAAAACAAAAGGACATGTGTGGAATAAATGTCACACATAATTGGCTTCAGACTGAAGTTTGTCAACAGACTTCCTGTCTAATTCTACATACACCTACCACCATTGTGTAATTGTCTGGATTTGGTCTAAAAATCAAACCTTAGTTGAACTGTTTTGTGGGAAAGTGTCTTGTTTTATGTTTGTAGTGCATAGTCAGTAGTCAGTATTTTCAATTATCCTTGAGTTACAATCGCCACTTTAAAGCAAGATTATATAAGATTTGGTGTAATTTGGATAGCTGTACATGTGCAGCCTAACATCAATTGATGCAACACCACAAGACGTAGCAAACCAGCTATTAAGTTAGTAGTCCAACAGAAAGAATAACATCTCGGCATCTGTCTTGCAGCCTTTTATTTCACAAATCTCTCGCCAACGTCAGCGGCAGCCTCTTGCTTGGTCACTCTGTTCCTCTCAACGTCCTGTCTGGTCTCTTCGCCTATGCCATTAGCTAACGTTATGTCCATAGAGGCTGCTGAGCCCTGTTATGTTGCCTTCTTGCCCGCTCTACATGCCAGCTGTTAATTTGTGGTAGAAATGTTACATAATGTTGATCGGTCACTCGCCGCTAGCTATAAAACTGGAGTTGATGTTAGCAAACTTAATAGATAACAAACTTTGACATCAGTAAGGTTACTGTAGGTGCTCTTGTAGCTAGCTTGCCTCCCAGTCTCTTGCTCGGCCATTCTCTTTCTTTATCTTCCTCGCTTCCTCCAACAACATCTTCTTCAGTCTCTTTGCCACCTCGGCCATGACATCCATACAGAGAATACAGAGCTAGCTTCTTCCGAAGAACTGACATTGTACATTATATACTTTTTGCTTCTTCTTATAGTGGCTTGCTGAGGAGTCGTGTTTCTGTGTGACATTGTGTCAAAAAGCATTACACCATTGACTTCATGCCTGGGATTCCAGTGTTACATAGTAGGCAATGACAGTGACGTCTACCTATTACAAATCAGTATACCATAAAAAATATTTTGAAGCCGTTATTTTAAGACAAAATTACTACATAATGTTGCTTTAGTTTTAATGAGCTTTTATGCAAATAAAGGATAGCTGCAGTGAATATACATATATTGGCATGTAGCACTGAGACTCACTGTTGTTTCAGACAGGTTAATTTTGTTGCAAGCCTGCAACTGCCTGTGGCTCTCTAACCCTCCTCAGACAGTCAATATATTAGTAAGTTGAGTGAATCTGAGGACAAAGTGTTCTTACACAATTTAGCTGATAATTATAGCCCTTCCCTATTTCTAAACGATGTGCATAATTACTTCACCTCATTCACCTTACGTGTCCAAACCACTGACCTATATGGTCTCTACAGTGAAATTAGAGCACTTTAGAACTTTATGATAATTTGGAACAAAACAATTGTAGAGTTTATTGAAAGGCAAAGGCATAAGATTGGAGGCCACTTATGGATAGCAACAGTTTGAAACACTCCTAGTGTGATGAGTTTTTATTCAGTAGTGAAGTCTATCAGCTAAAACATACAGTATTATGGTCTATGGATTGATGAGCTGGCTAGTTCAAGCAAATCTACTACTCTGGCATGAGCGAGGCTATTATTGGTGGATTTATGTTGTGCAGGGAAATGATTGGTTTTTTTGTTACATCCCAGGCCATGCTGTTTATGCAAACCACCATTGTTGATGTTACCGATCCAAGTGAGTATGCAGGCTGAGTGTCGATATCTGTCTGAAATGAGAAAAAAAGAGACACACCTGCTTGCTATATTATTTTTTTAAAAGCTTGCTATCGCTGCCGCAAATGGTCAAGTTGACAATTAACAGCAGGCTAAAACAGCCCACAAGGAAAGCTCCCGATAGTCCATCTGCTAGTGGTTGAACCGAAAGCTTTGAAAGTTGGCATTGAATGCCTGGTCAGATTGATTGATGGGTTTTTTATCTTGAAAGGTACCAAAAAGGTATAGTTTTTTATTAGTAACAAACATGGGATCACAGCAGTACTAGTATCTAAAAATGTCAAACAATACCTTTGTTTTCTCAGGTTGTCTTATATTGTATAATTTTATCTTATGTTGTCTCCTCTCCTCTCCTCTCCTCTCCTCTCCTCTCCTCTCCTCTCCTCTCCTCTCCTCTCTTCAGAATTCATGTCTGCAAACAGTGACAGAAAAGCTGTCATTACCATTCAGGCAGCCTCATCTTTTTTCCTCAAGGGGAGGAAAAGTTGTTTTCACTCTTCATTTGTGTCTCCAAAAAAAGATGCTTTTCTTGTCCCTGTCCTCCTTCCCTTCCATTTCTCTCTTTTCCTACTGAAATCCAGTCTTCTAACCTGCCTGTCAGATTACAAAATTGCGCAAAATCCTATTTGAGGGACATCATATGCGTGCTACATATTTTCCTTATATGTTCCTTTAAATACATGCTGTCTCCTAGTCATTAGCTGGTGGACCTGGTGGCAAGATGACAATCTCTGCAAGTTACAAACCCCTGTGTGTGTATGTTTGTGTGGTTGCATTGTGGTTATGTGTGTTGTGCGTATGGCCTGTCTCAGCTTAGTCTCATGGTGAGAATTAAATGTTGTCATCTTTTATCATTAGTATTTGCTTTTCCAAGATGACGGTCTCTCAGGGGCTGCCAGCCACAGACCCATGCTGTGTCTCTGTATCAAAACAAGAGCCTTGTGCATGTGTGTGCATTTGCATGTGTGTACGGCAGTTTTTCAGATACTTTGAGCCAGATTTACTAAAGGTTTGCGTGAGTAAAACTGTGTGCAAACTTGATATCGCCAGCAAATTAACATGTAACCTGATCTACTAATGGTGTGCACAGAGTGCAAGTGCAAGATAGCACCTGTTGTTCATTTACTACTTTTGCCTTAATGAATATGCAATTTGGGGTGTTTGAATTTTTAGCGTTTCACGTGGGTGCAACAACATCTGTACTTAATACGTTTGAAAGGAAGGCTCAAACCCCCGAGTGTAGCGTAGAGATGGCTGCTGTTTTCATTGCGTGAAGGTGACACAACTGTAAAGAAAGACATAGAAAAATTAAATTTTAAATAATTAAAATTAAATTAAATTAAATATTAAAATATAATTTATAGAATATTATTCTATGTCTAATTTATAGAAATAATTGTTATTATTTCATTTTATTCATTCGATGAACTATATGAATTGAATTGTTTTATTTGTATTTTCCTTGACGCTTTGGCAATACTGTTGTATTAACATTTATGCCAATAAAGCAAATTTCGTTTCAACCTGTGACTTCTTTTCTCCATGAGAATTCATCCAGCCAGAGGAAACGATCAGCTGTTCACAGTGTGCAGTTCGTAATAACGACACAACCCATTGTAAGTATCGGAGAGTGAATGGGGCATTGAGGTTTCCCTGTGGGGCATACACGACCAGGGAAAGGAGATTGCGGAGCGACAGGGCACACTGTGGACGATTAATGAAACAAACTGAATGAAACTAAAAACTTTTTTTTAAATACAGTATTTAAATACTGTCACCTCCATTGTTTTTGTACCTATTGTCATCTATGCAATAATTCTTAGTGAATCACCCAGAACAGGTACTACAATTACACATACAATATTTTAGAATGCGCACACAATTTAGTACTCTTTATTTGGGATGTTAGTAAATCTGGCCCTATGTGTTTTTCCGCAATTGGAAGCGAAAGCAGCTGCAGTGACACTATTGTTTTAATTTCAAAGCTGGTCGGTGTGGTAGATTGTATTGCATGTTTTCTCCCTTTGCATTTATGGAGGAAAGGGTTTTGCTGAGCCTGCGTGTTCTTTTTCTGCCCCACTCTCATGGTGAACACATTCACACCTGGGAGCTTTCCACTGCATCCAAATTGACTATTCGTCTTCTGTTATATCTATGTTTGCTCATTGGTGTGTATGTGTGTGTCCTGATTGGCTGGTTGTACTGCCAAGGGGGAAGGGCGGGATGCGTTTTAGAGAAGCAGCTTAGACAAGACGAACCCTGGAGTCACCTTCACCTTCTCTCACCTAGAAAAACACACACACACACAGACACATACACACACACATAAACCCCCTGAGTGAATACTCCCCAGCAGACATACAGTATTTCTGTCAATTAAGTGACGACTTGGCTGAACACCTGTCATTCTTTCTTATCTCTCCCCTCCTCTGTCCTCCATTTCTCTTTCCCCTCTTAAGCTGCCTCTATACCTTCTCTTCATACAGTTTATCATCTCCACTCTCCCCTGGCTCTTCCCTCTCTCGTTTTATACTTGACTAATTCCTGATGAAACAGTGCCCTTCAAAATAAACTTTCTCTCTCACACTTTCTGCTACTTTCATCCCTTTTCTTTTTCTATGCTCTCGTTCTGCGTGCATATTTCTTACTCTGAGCTATTGATTTCAAATGAGGAAATTCTAATATCTGCACTAAAGGATTGTGGTTGTGTGGAGAGGGACAAGTATTGCACAGTTCCTGCTGCAAGTGCATTTTTCTGTGCCATGTAGTACCCCTTTAAACTGACTGGTGGAAAATGTTTGCGTCTCTCTGTAAACGCGGTCTTTGCATGTGAATGGATGCCCAGACACACACACGCACACACACATAGAGACAGTTTCCTGTCTGCCCTCAGGCTCTTGGAGAGATCGATCAGTAAATTTACAGGGCCTGGTAACCCTGATTGGAGCCTTGATATAATCAATAGGAGTGTGAAAGGGCAGGAAGACACACATAAACACACACATGCACTCACACACACATCGGAGGACAATTCGGTCACAGCCTAGGCAAAGGTGACTGTCCCCCATGACCAGGATAAATAGGTTTAGAGTTTGTGAGTGTGTGTGTGTGTGTGTGTGTATGTTGGAGGGTACAACAGAGAGAGATAGACAAAGCAGGGGAGCTAAAGGATTGCCAGTGTAATTTTGGCTGACAATAACAAAGAGTAAATGGGAAAAAAGAGTGATGGTAGGAGTAGAGAGGAAGAGGAGGAGCTTTAATGTGAAGCCCATCAACACTGTGGGCAGAACAGATGGACAGACAAAGGATAGAAGGATGGGAGAAATGTAAAATCATCAATACAACGTGTGTGTGCGTGTGTGTGTGTGTGTGTGTGTGTGTGTGTGAGCGTGCGTACGTGCGTGTGTGCGTGCGCGTGTGTGTGTGTTGTGTTTCAGTCAGCTTTGTCATGGCAGCCCCTTCAAACTCACTCTCTCTGTGGGAATTGCCTTTCTGTCGGTCTATTTGGCGCTGATAGGAAGCTGTTGCGCTGCTGATTCTTTTGAAGAGATGCTGTCTGATTTGCTGTTTTGTCTATAGTATTCACCAAGACAGAGAAACCAACCTCAGACCATTGGTAAAAAATAATGTGATATACCCTACCACTAGTTCTGTATTTGGATCTATTACATTGAGAATTATTCTGAGATTTTATAAATGTATCCACCATCAGAGATATTGTTTATACTGAGGTAGCTTACCTATTTAATATCTCTGGACATATTAGATCATTGCAGACTATGTTTCAAATCAATGAGCAGGAATGCTTTATAGCAATACTGGCCTTTTAACCATGCTTGAGGCGTAAATATTCTGTAGGGACGTGAGTGTCGGAAAACTAACGGATGGATTGTCATGAACTTTTGTACAGACATTTATGGTCCCCAGACGATGAATCTCAGTGTTTTTTTTTCTGACTTTACCCTGTACCACCACCATGAAGCTGACATTTTGGGTTTCGTCAACTATCGGATGGATTGCTATTTACTTTGCCCCTCAGGATAAATTGTAATAACTTTCAATAAAATTTTTACCTGAGGTGCCATATGAAAAGTTAAGGGTTTACAGTTTTCAAAGAGCTGTTACGGCTGGTGGTAAGTTGGACCCAAGTGCCAACACAAAGCACAGGAGACACTGTAAAAGTTAACTTATTTATTATCAACAAAGGCAAGGTACATATTGGCTGATGTAGCTTGACATGATCAGGGGGAGTCAGGTTGCTGCAGGCGAAGTCCGGTTCCAGAAACAGGTTTGGCTGTAAATCCTGGCTAAGTGGGTGCTGGCGTTTCAACAAGAATCTTGAAACAAAGAGAAGACAATAGTTTTTACCAATCGCACTACGAGACATAGAAACAATAAGAAACACTAGAAACTAGTCAGCCTGAGGTACTTTACCACCAGAGGTAAGGAATAATCTGGAGACATCCAGGAAGACACAGAAAGTCTGAGGTATTTAAGCCAGTGTATAGCTCTGCCAGGTGTCCAAATTGTTATCACGCCCAGTCCACACCAACACACACAGACAGACAAGACGGAAGGGGGAAACATGGGAGAGACCAGGAAAACCCCAGAGCCACAGCACTGGCTGTGATTAATGCCTTCATTAATTGAAAATGTTTGTTCACAATTTTGTTTTATGAAAAAAATACCTGCAATTTTAATGACATTCCCATATGTATTTTGCTGATTAGCAAATGTCAGTACCCGTGTCACTCACCTCTACCCACGCTATTCTTCATTGAGATATTCTGTCCATCCATCCATCCATCGTCAACTGCTTATCCTGCGTACAGGGTCGCGGGGAGATATTCTGTTTAGTCTACAAAATGTCAAAAATAGTGTAAGCGAGCCCAATGTAATATGTACAAATGTCTTACCTGAACTACAGTCTCATACCCAGAGATATCTAGTATACAATGAGGTGAAAGCTGCATATCCTCACACAGAATGTGGAACCAATAAAAGTTCTTGTCAACCATTCAATTAAAAATGATCAGAATTGTCATAATTTCTGCACTAAAACAGATTCATTCAAAATTTAATATCCAGTGTTACCGTAATATGCCATTACCCTGCATGCAGTCGTGATCTGTGTGGCTTCAAGCTGTCCTCACTATGTTTCTACCATATTTCATTTTCATGGATGTCTGCCGTCGTCGTTAGAAAATTATACTAATGACAGGCAGCCGGTTGTCTGTCAACATATGTTGTTAATAGTGTAGGATTCTCACTCATATCGATAGCAGCTGGTTTTGATGGAAAGGGGAGGATATTTGTGTGTGTTTTCTGTGTGTGTGTGTGTGTGTGTGTGTGTGTATGTGTGCTTTGAAAACATTCAAAGCCTCTGATTTCCATGTCTATATGTCAGAGTAAAATGCATATGTATATGTCAGAATAGTTTTTAATGTGTTTCCTGTAAGGAGTTAGACATACAGTATAAGCTCATAGAAGGGTGGCAAGTTTTTTTGATCTATTTTCTTTGTTTATCTCTAATTTGTCTTCTCTTCCTTTTGTGTGTGACTTTCTGTTATTCTCTTTTTTTGGTACCTTCAGCTAAATGCTAACATCAACATGCTAACAATGGCAATGCTAACACGCTCACCATCTTAGTCCAGCGCAGAAGCTGACAGGAATGTCATTGGTTATGCAGATTGGTTTTGACCTCATGTTGGCAGCCATTAATGTCTGTACTAAATTCAATGGGAACCCATCCAATAGTTGTTGAACAAACAAACCGACTGATCGACAGACCGACATTAGCAACCCCAGAACCATGGCTAGCATGGCTGAAAATGGATTCTTAGACTCTTGATTAATGTCAATATATGTTGTTTCAACAATCTTTAGTCAGTCCAGTTAGTATGTTTACCCGAAGAATTATTTGCAAAGAAGCTTCTAAAAAAAATTTCATTGTGCAGAGTAGACATGCTCCATTTGAAAACTGTTCATATTTTTATCTATGAACCTATCATAATATTTAAGTGTGATCAGTAGAAA
This sequence comes from Lepomis macrochirus, assembly GCA_024633595.2. Classification (NCBI taxonomy): domain Eukaryota; kingdom Metazoa; phylum Chordata; class Actinopteri; order Centrarchiformes; family Centrarchidae; genus Lepomis; species Lepomis macrochirus. The sequence goes on along the minus strand of JALXJV020000018.1, from coordinate 16,040,214 downwards.
TGTGAACATGAGACAGGGACAGATTATTAGTGTTGTTCATATTCTTTTTCATACATGGGAATCATCTCTCATATCTTGCAGTACGTCGCTTCCACACTCTGGACCAACATTTTCCCCTTTTCACTATCATGCAATGAGGTTATGCGTTGTGATTTATAAAGTAGCTTCATGCTTTGATTGATTGTATGTGTAGGCCTCTGCTTATTCTCTGTAATCACAGTGTTTGTTATTGAGATGATGGACGCAATCATTGCCGTGCCCATTGTGATAGCTGATGGAGATGATCACACAAACAGCATTCAAATAACAGATTGGTCTTTTGAATAAATTGTTTGGCTACATATTGTGTTACGTCTTGTGTATTGTGCATTGCTAATTAATTATGTAATACGGCATATTATATTTGCAGGCGAGCCGTCCTGCACGGATGACATTTGAAAGTAGCCCTCCCAACCCTGTGTGTCACTGTGTCAAATAAATCATGGACAGTCTGTTTCTCTTGTTCACACCTCCCCATTCCTCCGTTCGATCAGTGTCTGCATCTTCCCTTTCCCTCCCTCTCTTTCTCTCACTCTGATGTTTATGATCTCTAAAACCATGTCAGATTGAATTGGTCATTATCTCATTTTCCCCCTGAGGGCAGGGATACAGTTACTGTTTGTGTGTGTATGTGTGGGTTTAAGATATGTCTTGTCTGCTTCAATAATTCAGGAGGTTTCTGCTACTGCAGCTCATGTGATGCTCTTGGGAGAAAGAGGGAGAGAGTGAGATTGGCACAAAGATGGAACAGATCTGTTCCTTGTAGCTTTTAGTGCCTTTCCATATTCCTTACTGCATCATTTTGTAGTTCTCTGCAGCTAAGTAACTCCCTGCTGCACTCTTGTTTATGACAGAAAAACTCTTGGGAATTGTAGGTAATGGCAACGAACAGTTGAACCCAGAAGGTTTGAATGAATACTGAATGTAAAGTCAGGGAGTCTATGTATGTGTGTGTGTGGACAGTAAAACCAATAGCCCTCTGGGTAATGTAGTTAGAAAGTGTTTGTTTCTCCTAAGACTTACTGGAATCTAAATAAAACTGACGCTACTGTACCAGGAGACTATAAGTTTTCCTGTGAAGAGTTGTTTCTATTAGGATTTGCCTAGTGGTCTAAGATTCATATCGTTATAGTAAATCAGCCTTGGTTCAATTCTGGCTACTGTATGCCATCCCTTTCTCTCACTCTCTCCCCATATTTCTTCTCTGTTTCTCTTATCAGCTCTCCCAAAATAACAAGACTAAGAGTACAGTAATCCTGGCAGCTCTGTGGGGCTGTACTTAGGCACAGTGTTGCTTTTCCCTAGACCCTAACACATCTCAGTTTACTGTGTTAGCATGGTACCATTTGCTAGCACATGAACCTGAACTATAGGTGATGCTAATGAGAATGTCATTAGTGTTGACAAATTACAATTGCAACCTGATGACGATCCAAGTGGAAAAAAAGGTAAAGGTTGGTGACCCTTTAACTGATTTAAAGTCATCCTGAGGGGGACATGAATGATTGTACCAAATTTCATAGCAAACCATCCAATAGTATATTGGTCTTTTGATATTTAAGTCTGGACCTAATTAGTTAATGGACGGATGGACTCTTGTGTAATGCATGAAATATTAAGAATGGCAGGGTATAAATGAATATGAAAGTCCTTCAGCTGTAATTCAGGCATTACATTTCAGCGCCATGTTGTTGCTGTCCACTCCAAATAGAGAGTCTCATTTATTGACGGTGCATGTGTTTCTGCTGTCAGAGTGGGGTGAGTGGGTAATTTCAGCTCTCTGTTGAGGGTCAGAAATGAAAAGTGGAAAAAAACGATATTGGACACAGTGTTATACTTTAACCCCTCGAATAGATGGGCTGCTGCTGATCCGTGTGATGATGGTGGTGTTGGAGTTAGCTTCAGCCTGTCACTGCCAACTTCAGATGCCATAGTGTTGTCAGAGTAACAGCTGGCTGGACGTCCTGTTTCAGGCTGACTTTCAAACCCAGAGAGACATGAGTAACCAGATTTAAGCCAGATGGTGTTTTTATCCCTTGTAACCTATTTAAACTTTTTGATTTTGAGCACATAGATACATGTTTGAAGGAGATACTGTAATTTAAAAGTCATTTGGTAATTTTTAATTGTATTTCTACAGCAAATATGGTTACAAGGAGTAGCAATAGAGAACTCTCTACCTGGCTGGATAATATGGATAATATATAAGTTGAGTATTAAGTCTCAAAGTGACAATTTAATTCAATTTAATTAATAAAACATACAGTATGCCATAATATTATCATTATAGCTAAACTGACTTCAAGCCCAATTTAACATTTTAGAGCATTATTACTTAATACTTAAACACATGAACAGTAAGCAACCAGCATCAGGTACCTCAGCATCCACCTCTCATACTAACCTTGTGTCTCTGACTCTCCATTTCAGATGTTTTTATAACACAATCTGCAAAGCAAACATACACAAATATTGGGGGATTTGGAACCTGATAAAATGTGTTTTATTCAGAGTCATAATCCAGCTACATGACAAACACCGGAGGATACCAAGGAAATGGTTTCAATGTAAATGACATCCAAATTTGTAAACCCATCCTACAAGGATTTATGTCACTGTTTGCAACTGTTTGCACATGAAGCTCCATTCAGCAAAGTGTGATATCGCCTTCAAACTGAAATATCACAGTTACTAATTGGATAAACATATATTCTACTACAGGATCAGTCAATTGCAGTATTTTTAAGTGTTCCTCTGATGAGCTCAGATAGATCCTGACTGGGATGTTGACTTATGAATTTCACACACTCTATTCCCTGCACATCTACACCAAGTTTGTGTGGGGTTTTTTGATGCAAAACACAATTTTTTTCATGTTAACACACCAAATATTAAATGATTATTAAATCATAAAGACTTGAAGCAAAATAATTAAACTTTGCAGGGCTGCTGATTGGTCTGTGGATACAATTATTAGAATCATATACGAACCAATTTAAGAACTCTTTGCTACTACACATACAAGATGTGCCCTGTCTGGGAATGTACTGCATGTGCTTTAGTTTTAAATGGGTCATCTGTGCTGCTTAGGTGTATGGAAGGTAGGGATGTCCAGATCCGATCACAAGATCGGAAATCGGGCCCGATCACGTTGTTTCAGACTCGATCGGAATCGGACGTTACCTCCCGATCAGGACTTAGATATAAATCTACATATATGTATATATAGATGTGCTTTGCAAACACTGTGGCACTTTTATTCTTGTATTTGTTTACATGCCTGATGGGTATTTTAAGTTGAGGTGCTATTTGTTTTTATCTTAGACTTTTTTTTATATTTACTGTTGCACTAAAGTCCAAAAGTGAAGAATTTATGTTATTTATTTATGTTATTTATTACTTGATTGTTCAAGCTACCTCACAGAAGTGCTCTGTTTGTTAACAGAGTTGTTGAATGTTAAAATAAGTTGAATTAAATAAAAAATAAGGAACATCCTGAATCTGTTTTTTCGCTCTTCTTTATTCTTTTTTTTAAAGTATTATAGAAGTATCGGATCGGGACTCGGTATCGGTAGATACGCATAATCACATGACTCGGACTCGGACTCAAGGGCAAAAAAACCTGGTCACGACATCCCTAATGGAAGCTGCCAACATGTCATTTAAATGAGCTGACTGTAAATGATAACCAGTAATGTTATGAGAGCAAACAACACCCACACACAGACTGGACATGGCCAAAGCAAATGACTGATGAAACTACATGAATGCTTGTCTTTTATTTAGTCCACAGGATTCACCATCCAGTCTTTCACTCATCTTAAAAGTACATTGTGCAAGATATAGCCAGGATTTTTATTTACAGCATTCAAACAATGAACAAGCATTATAAACAGAATGTGAAGAAGTAACAGTTCTGATGTTATGTCAAAGACATCTATGTATTGTGGGGTGCAGCTACAGAGGAAGGACAAAATCAGACTTGTATACTAATAAATATTACTCATTATGTAATGCACGTTGATTACTGATGTGTTAAAATGTCTATAACTTTAATCCATCCATCCATCCATCCATCCATCCATCCATCCATCCATCCATCCATCCATCCACCATCAACCGCTTATCCGTACAGGGTCATGGGGGGCTAGAGCCAATCCCAGCTGACATTGGGCGAAAGGCGGGGTACACCCTGCACAGGTCCCATAACTTTCATCATCTTACAAAATCCATGCAAACAGAATTCACCTGAGCCATCTCCCCTGACCCCATTTGGCATGCACGAGTTCACCAGACTCAATATGTGTGTGGTAGAGCAGTAAATTGACACAGATGGTAGACCGACTGACTAGACTTTATTGGAAAAATGACCAGGGTCATGCACTGCAGGTTGTGTTGTCTGAAGAGTGGAAACCCTCCCACTTAATAACAACCAGAGCCATCCACTCAGCTCCCTCATTTTCATGACTCCCCCTTCCCTCTTCCTCTTCCTCTCTCTCTCCGTGATACAGGAACGTTGTATGTGTTGACAACGACAGTGCCTGCAGTGATTAAGCAGTGGGCGGGTGGATGACATGCGAGGAATAGTGAAGCCAAATGGCCAGTCATGTCTTCAGGATGAATAAAGGGAGACTGATATAGCAAATGTCACACTTCAATTGATTGGTGAGAGAGAGAGAGAGAGAGAGAGAGAGAGAGTGAGATGGGCGTTGGGGTGAATATATATATAGTATGCATATGCATTTTGGAGGGTGACATAAGAATTGTTTGACAGCTTTAATTAAACTCAGCTGAGTCAGCCTCTGAGCTGCAGCTTCAATCACATTTTAATGAGCCACACACCAAGCAGTCCACATGGAATGAGATTGGTTTCTTTAAACATCCCCTATTCTCTCTGTCTGCCTTTGGTTTGTGTGTGAGACTTCTAACCTTGAAAGTATCAGCCTTTGGCATGTTACCAGTGACTTTCTTATGGATTTGAGTTGGATAATAAGGTGAGCTGGGTTGGTGCTGATCAATACTGGGAGCTTCTTTTATCTGGAACTGACAGATAAAACTGGTCCATCCCTGCCAATACAGGCAGACACAGCTTTACTTTGGATGGTGCCATTTTTAACTGGCGCCATCCAGAACTCAGTTATAAGATCCAGAGATTACTGGATGAGGATGTGAGTATTGTTTTAAGACACACTTGCAAACATTGAAACCTATCCTTTAATGTTGTTTAAATTAATTAAGTTTGATATTTACTGTATGTATACATTTTTATTAATAATTTATTATCATGTCATGTCAGTAAAGTTTACTGTTCAGAATTAGTTGTTTGACTGTTAACTTTGATCATAAAGTTAATTGTTAGACTGTAAAATTTGACGGATCCTCGTCCAAACTTATTGTTCATGTTGTAATTATGTAAAAAGCCAGCTTTGGCCAAACTATATTTAATTCTTACATATATGTATTGTAAGTGACCCCAGAAATCCAGTATTGAAAATAACCAGTAATCACAAGTAATTAAGAGGTACACATACACACACACACACATACACATACACACAGACACACTCACCTACACACACACGCACACTTGCATTGATAAACTTAATACACAATATAATCAGGCTGACATTCTATATATATGTGGTAATGATCTTATTAATCAACTTTGGTTAATTACATTTTAAGTAATCAACAAAGCTGTAAACTACTTGCATTCACAGGGATATTATTTCACGCTGAAATTAAAAGGTTCACAACCCCTTACTTGTATTTGTTCTTACTTTTATTACTGCAACTTTTCATGGTAAGAGCTCTGACATTTAGATGGAAACAACCAATACAACCCACTTTGACTTTTTCCTGTCTGGCTTCTCAGAAAGAAAGATTGGGTGAGAGTTTGCTGCTGTCTGCCAGTGAATGTACTTTTTATCATTATGTGTGGCTGTATTGTGTGTACTATATGTGAGTGCCCATATGGCACTCAGCATGCTGTTTTCCAGACCTGAAATTCTGTCAGCTGAGCTTTAGTTGTTTCACTTCCTAGGACTCAGGATCTTGCTGTGAGGCTGTGAGTTGTCCTAGAGAAAGCTGGGATCCTGGTTTGACCGGACCACGTATTCCATGGGCTGATCCAGTGTGGGAGAATAATGATGACTGTTTTGTTTGCTAAAAACAGAAGGGTAATGGCTAATTGTGATGTTAACACTGCTATAAGAAGGAAAGTTTTACCTGTCTAGACAAGCTGGAATTATGTTGATGCAAGGGGTAAATGTGCTTGTTGGATTTCGCCCAGGTGTGATTTACAACAAGTCCTCCAATTTAAACAATGTAGGGAGGACTACCTTGTTTCATTGCTGAGAGTGGGACTCTCGTACAAATGCCGTTTACATTCTTTCATTCACTTTAATAGCGGTGATTGAGGTGAGAGTTGGCTTTGCTAGATGTGTGTTAGTGACAAGGAGACAATATCCAAGACTTGCTCAATTTTCTCTTTGCTATCAACAATCTCCACCAGCATTGTCTCCATGTGAAGGACTTGATATAGATAGCTTGACTCTGGGATACTTTGTTCAAATCAAGTATTTGTACCTCAAAGTTCAAAAGTCAGTATCCTAACTGACTGTGCTGTGCATGTGCTTCTGTGTGTTATTCACATTTCTTCCTTTCCTATTTTGGTATAACAAGGACCCTCAGCAAGGGAAAGAGAAGGGGTAAGAATTTGCAGACTGTGATATTCCGTGATATTCCTGACTCTGACTTTAAAGCTGGCCTAGTTCAATACTTTTGCGGCGAAGGTCAAAGTAGTTTTTGTCTGATCACTAACAACTTTTGAAAGATCTTCTTCTAGAGCACACTCACATATTTCAACACAGCCCTCCTGAAAACACTGGTGTGTTATGTGTGTGTGTGTGTGTGTGTGTGTGTGTGTGTGTGTGTGTGTGTGTGTGTGTGTGTGTGTGTGTGCGCATTTGGAGTGTTTCCATATAATTATTAGATGTTAGAAGAAGCAATGAAATACGAAATGCAATATGAGATTTTAGTACTGCTCTGTTGCCATGCTGTGACTTTATGAGCATTTGCCTGTCCACCAAACATGTGCCTGTGTGTTGGTGCCTGCGTGTTTTTAGTGTGTGTGCTCAACAGTCATTTTGTGACCTAACGTATTATTTTGCTGTTTTTCTTTCATGTCTTACTTTGTCATTTTCTTTCACTGGTGGTACAACAGGTAAGTCTGTATTTGTATTTTATGTTTATTTGTGTTACAGTTGTTTGTACCAAAGTAAAGAGACATATTTTGCTATCTCTAATCATCAAATGACAGCTTAAAAATGTTTGATAGCTGTCAAACACAAAATTTCAGTAGTGTGTTTGAGTGTATGTTCCTGTGTGTGCATGTGTGTGTGTGTGTGTGTGTGTGTGTGTGTGTGTGTGTTGTGTGTGTGGTGTTTTGTGGTTGATGTGTAATTGTGACTGCAAGGATTTGTGTTATTTCTTTTAACCTGGGTAGCACACACAACACATCCACACAGAAAGACACACACACCAGCAGAGATCTGTGCCGCTGGCGAGGTGGTTTGTCGACTTTGAGCGTGTAAGTGTGTTTGTGTCTTAGCAGGTACAGCCTTGGTTGTTACACTATTGGCCTCCAGGCTTGAGTGTGGCAGCGGAGATTTGTAGCTCTGTGCTCGGCTCTCCCCTGAGTTTCCACAATCACTGTACTGTACAGAGTAAGAACTCTGTCGCCTCTAGTTTGATGGCCGTTAACATACGCAGTCAGCCGATAACACTAGTGGGTTGTTTTGACTCAGCCTAGGTGATGATGATCTCCCACGAACACTGAACAAGGTGTGGCAATCCTGATATGGATGTTATCTCACTAACCACCTGCCAAGTGGCAAACAGAACTCTTCACCATTATTTGGAGAACCTCTGGACATGACACACATGACTGAAAAGACAGATCAAACATTACTGATACTGATTACTGAATAACTTACTGACTACAATGTAAAGTATGTTACTAAATTATAGATAATAAGAATAAATAGTAACATTTTAAAGTATTGTAGTAATGTTAGACATTACATAAAATAATTTAAAATATGATGATGTCACTGTAAAGTGACTGAACCTTGCCAATTAAGTTCTCAGTCTATAGAAAATATAATACTGGAAAGTTTATTAATTTCTGTTTTTATATTTTAGTACTTGTTACACCCATTTCCCAGCAGCACACAGTTTACCTCTGAAGCACAGTCTGAACCAGCCGGCTGTAAAGTTTATTTATCAAGAAGAGCCTCTTTATTTTGCCTCTTTAAAAACCTCATCTTTATATCCCGGATGGATGCTATCCAAGTAATATAAAGTTGCTATCAAGGCTACGGGTTACTGGTGGCGCATAAAATTATACTTTTCATGCAGTCTTGCTGTACATCTCTTGCTGCATTACATTTCCCATGTAATTATTATGTTTCTACCATATTAAATAAACTTGATTAAATGAGCCACTTTAGAGGCAAACTGAGGAAGGCCGTGGAGTCAAGTTCAAGGTCAAGTTTGGCTAATACCGGTTAGGTTTGTGGTTTGTTCCGCATCTCCTCTTATCCATATGTCAAAGGTCACTGAGTGAGACACTGATCCTGTAACTGCTTCCAATTTATGTGCATGGGGGAAAACAATGATGTTGCTAAAAAAATAAATTGCTTTGGATAAAAGTGCAAGTAAATGTAAATAGCTGTAAATGAGACAATTAGAGGTGTTTTCATTCTTTTAAGACCATATCAGAGGCAGTGTTTCCCTCTGATTATGCTATTTGCTTAGGAAAATAATAATATATTTGCTTAACTGCTTTGAAATAGGATTATGTTTCACTTTCAGAGAGGCTCATGGTACAGTATCAATACAAACAAACCCATGCACTTCATTATTATCAGAGCCTATATTCCAGGACCTTAACTTTACCAATGCTGCTGCTTTATGTCAGTACTTGTTCGCTCTACATATCTTTTACTGCTACTGCTGCTAGAGGCCACTGACTTTTGATACAACGCTTTTATAGCTCATGTACATTTACTGAGGTTTGATGATGCGTTTTAAACCTGAAACAAATATATAAATGGTTAGAATGATGAAGCCACGGATGCCCCAGTCTGCTCTGTTTGTGGTGCTCATACAACATTGTGTTAATGACAGCACATCTAACAGAAATAGGCATATACAGTAACTGTATGTATTTATGGTATGTATCCCTGAGAATATACAGCAAAGAATCAGTATCTACATTATTTCATTTAGCTGACACTTTTGTCCAAAGAAACTTACAATTGCCATATATGCCTCTGAAGCAACTAGTGTTTAAGTATCTTGCTCAGGGACACATTGGTGGATGTTTCACAGTGGGTAATTGAACCCGGGGCTCTCACACCAAAGGCATGTGTCTTATCCATTGCACCATCACCACTATCGCTAACATAAATGGAGAGACAGTAGTGAAATATTGATGTGACCAAAGTGTAGTGAAGAAAATAGTAGAGCATAGCAGGAGGGGGAGGGAGGACAAGAACCAAACAGAAGAGTATGAGTTTCGAAAGTGACAGCTCCATTACTGCCATCATCCATTAATAACTAGCCAGGTCATTAGTGTGAGAAATGAATCCAGGCGCTTGCAGAGACAAACAAACACAATGCTAATCTCTGTTCTCAAACAGAGTGTCAACAGCCTGACATAAATGAGCGGAATAGAAAGTGAGCAGAGAGGTCAGGGTGGAGAGAAAAGGAGACGGAGAAGCTGACGAGGCAGGAGAGATTGCAACAGAAAAATAAAAAGCTGACATATGAATATCGATTTTGACGATATCGAAACGGTAAGGAGAGTAAGAGGGGAGACGCAGGAAAAAAGGAGAAAGAAGGGAAAGACGAAGTGAATCGATTGTGAGTTCTCTTAGAGAACTTTTTTTTTATTTGGACAATGACAGCTCCTGTAGTTCCAACATCTGTGGAGAGCCAGCAAAGTCATTAGCACTAAAAATTAGTCAGAGAGACAAACAAACACAGCACTGATCTCGAGCCTCACACACAATGCCAATCATTAGCCACGTGTATTTTTGATGAATTGTAATTAGAGTGCAAGAGGAGTAAGAAGTGCTCTGTGGTCTGTCCTACGTGTCCCCTTGCTGCATCATTACCACGCAGGAGTCAGCAAAACCCATTTCAGACTGAAATGCCTGTTTCCGCTTTCTCCTTCACCCTCTTTTTCCACTTCTTAGCCTTTCTTTTACTTCACTCTCTTTCACTCTTTCACACCTTGTCTGCCTGTCATTGCCTTTTCTATTATATTATTTTCTTTTTTTATGTAATTGCTCTGTTATCAGCCTTACCCGTGCCTTACACACTTTGCAATGTACAATGGTACTTGATGGTTTTGAAGTACAATAACAGAGTTCCTGCTGATGGGGAAGGACAAAACCTACAAATATGTCTGTCTGTGCTGCAAACAAGCTATCTTGGTGTGTGTGTGTGTGTGTGTGTGTGTGTGTGTGTGTGTGTGTGTGTGTGTGTGTGTGTGTGTGTGTGTGTGTGTGTGTGTGTGTGTGTGGTGTGTGTGTGTGTGTGTGTACATGGAAGTCGATAACAGAAAAGTGGACAACCTGAGTAAGATTAAGATAAGATAAGACAATATGCAATTTTATTGATCCTCGTTGGGAAATTGCATCTTTACAGTATCTAAAGTACTAAATGTACTGTATGATAGGATTTAACCACAGAGGTGAAATATAAAGCAGGAAATACTGCAATGTAATATAAAAGCAAAAGGGGATATGAAAAATCATGGAACATAGAAGCAAATGCAACCAGTAATTTCAACACATGGGAGTGGAGTGTGCTAATGGGAATTTATAATATACATTTTGTATGAGCATACTGCTTGTTTTGTTTAACCAAAAAAATACAATTTGTAAGCCTTTAATTATTATATGTGTACAGAATCCTTTTTAATTTCCTGGCATGGTAGAAATGCAGCAGCACAATAGTTACTGTGTTGATTTCTCTAAAAGACCAGAGATGAATGTGGTTTTCTGATAGCTGCGGCGTAATTAGAGTTTCTGATTTGAAGATCTGAATGCACCAGGGACTGTTGAGTTTCTCTGAAAGCCAGAGCCATAGAATGCTCTTTGACTTCACCTCTTATCAGTTGTTAACAGAATATGTTGGCAAACAAAGAAAATCATGACTGCATGACAGCATAACATTTGTGCTTTAGATTATGTGGTGTAATTAGTTTAGCTTTAATCCATCACCTAAATGTGTCTAATGTGTGTGTAGCTGGTAACATTAGCACCTCCTGGCCTCAGTGCTACTTAGAGACACATGTACACACACACACATGCTGCCCCCAATCAACAAGGACTCAAAACACCTTAGGTTAAGATTTACCTTAAAGTCTTCCATTTAAGGTTTCCTTAAAATGGAAGTATTTAAGATTTTCTCCTTATGTTGGTTTCCATCCATCCATCCATCCATCCATCCATCCATCGTCAACCGATAATCCTGCGTACAGGGTCCTGCGGGGGGCTGGAGCCTATCCCAGCTGACTTTGGACAAAAGGCGGAGTACACCCTGGACAGGTCGCCAGTCCACCAGTCCATCGCAGGGCCACACAGAGACAGACAGACAAACACTCACATTCACACCTAAGGACAATTTGGGAAACACCAATTAACTTAGCCTGCATGTCTTTGGATGGTGGGAGGAAGCCGGAGCACCCGGGGTAACCGTGCCGCCCCCCTTATTTTGGTCTAAGTAAGGAAAAACCTGAGTCTACCTCTGACTTAACTTAACTGCAATATGGTGAAGTTTAGGCCACCTACCTACTGCGCTGTAGGTGGCCTATTTGTTATTATCACATTTTTCATCAGTGAAGTAATTTGGTGCTATATAGCATAGTAAGAGTGTCTCTCGATCTCACCTCACTGCACAGCGAGCCACTAACAGCAGCTTTATGGTCGGAGCAAGCTTCCTGCTGGGTGTTAGTCGACAACATTGCTAGCTATATCGTAACCTTCAGGGCAGATCTATCAAGTCAATTTAGATACTGCAGCAATGCACACACACACACCTACACACAGCAGTGTGGAGTAGAAATGGGCTGTCCACAACTAACATTAACACTGAGTTGTTAACGTTATAATTAAATTTCCACAAAAAGCAACATGAAAAACAGCTGCAAGCATCCGACACACTACGCTCGTTAGTTAGTGAGCTTCAAATGAGGCTTGATTGTCCCTCAGGATTACAGCGTTAATCCAATATCAACGAGCCTTCTGCTTGGCCCACTGCTTCCAAGTTTGAAGTCAGGTCTGTCCTTGAACAATTACAGGGCTTGTTACGATTGTGGAACTTTTGAAGCACTAATTCATTAATTTAACCCGCACTGAAGTGTAAAGCATAAACACTGCGGTTGTTGCATTGCTTGCCATCCTCTGCAGCAGGTTTGACCAATAGCGCGGTATTTCAATCTTGCGGTTTTCGCGACAGCCCTACTGTGCACCTGACAACACAGTCGTGTTCACTGCAGCAATTTTACACACAAAAACTATATGAAAACTAAAATTGTACTTGCTTATATTTGCATAGTGTTAGACATTACCATAAATTACTGAAACTCTGTTCTGTAGTTGTTCAATGCTATATCATGGATTACCATATAATCTTGGATTTCTACAACTGATGATGATTTCATCAGTTACAGTCTGGCCATCTGCACTCTGGGGATAGGGGGTGTGATAGTGACACAGCACTAATGAAATACTGAGTGGTGTTTCATTTGGGGTATATCTTTTCAAATTGAACGTATGGAATAGTTATGACTCACTACGAGTGCAAGTATCCTACAAATAACACTGCTGGTTTGATGATAATGTGGATCTATATTTAATGTTTGATATTACGTAAAATTAAATGTGTGAGAGTCAACATTATACAATCTGACTTCAATTCATCACCTTATCATCTGCGTCGCCAATTCCAGTGTTCATGGCCATGGGTCAAAGTTTCCCTAAATGTATGCACATTTCCTTGTTTCTTATAAATCACTATTTATACTTACAAATTGGCGTACACACATTCCAATGCTTATAAATGAAGCCCCTGGTCTTAAGTCTGAAATGTGTCCTTGAAAGTCGCATAAATCAGACCCGCACATACAAACACAAACTCAGATTACTTCTTGCTCTGTGACTTGCAGCTGTGATGTTACGTCTCACTGAATACACACACCGATACAAATGCAACGGCATACAAACTTGCACGCAACCAGACCCACACTCACCAGCACACACATGCACAGAATGGCTTTTTTGATTTGTTCGATTCTGCTTTGTGGTGCAGAGTCTGTATTGGATTTGTGTTTGGAGCCAGCCTGCAGCCTTATTACTGCCACTGTCATCCCACACACGATTTACGTTATGGGGACTTGCGTTTTCTCCCCAAAAGGAAGGCGAGTCCCTACAATATGACTGCGGATACAGATTTATGTCCCTACAACATCACTATGGGTTACACAGGCACACACACACACACACACACACACAGAAAAGTGTGACCAATTCATTTTTCCAGTTTTGGTGATCAGAGGCAAAAGAGCAGCACTGGCACTGAGCAAGATGAGCACATTAGTTGTAGGAGGAATATGGTATCAGAAGGTGGAGTCTGGGTGAGCTTCAGTATAATGACCAATCACATCAGCTCGTCTCATCCCCTTTAATTGGAGCAGACAGTTTTCTCATGAGCCAGGAGGAGAGTCCAGGTCAGGCTCTCATCAGAAAAAAACTACTTTGGCAGCAATGAGACTACAGTTACAGTACCTTGTATTTCATTATCACTGTCTGGGTTTCTTGTTTAATTAAATGATTAACACATGGCATTTGCTTACATTTAGGTATATCTTGGTACTTTTACATGTGCCCAATAATGCCACTCCTAAAAAAACTGATCTCCCCAATGATATTTCAGTTTATGTGAAATAGAGGGAATACAAAAGTGTTTGGCATTTTATTAACAATACATATTTTCTGACATCTCAGATGGAGGTCAGGATTAATCCTCAGGATGCATTCTTTCCTGAAAATGGTTTCACACCACACAAATCTTGAGTCTGTTGAGCAGAAACGCGCACAAGGTCTTGTACCGTTTCTGTTAGATCCTGGTGCTGTGTAATTAATTACCAAGCTGCAATGTTTGACCTGCTTGTAGTCAAATCACAACCAGCTGAAAAGCACCTTGCTCCTTTACAGTATAATGGCAACAGTATTTAATCAGCTGGAAGGAAAGACCTGAGAACAAAGAATTGTGGATGACAGAATCAACCATTAGTCGAACCTAGTGAAAGCCTTTGTTGCATTAAAAATGGCACATGATACGTGTTTACTGGTGAATTTTAACATGTATATTTAGATGCAAGGAAAAATGTAAATTCATTTCAAAGCAGCAAAGGTCATATCATACATTATAGAGGTCCGTGCATGCTGCCACATCAATCAAGCTGCAAATGTTGCTCTTTGCGATAAGAGGTAGTGTAAGCATGCTGAAACACAACTGAAATTTCATGCTAAATGGAGAGCCAGAATTGCACGATGACGCCTGATTTGCATAAACACCGCCTCCATCAACGTCAGTGTTACTTTCCAGCCCCAGCCTGGAGCTTTTCCTCTTTGACTATATCACAGTACTGCTTCATATTTGTTAGACAGACGTTTTCCATTTAGGGTCACTCTGTTATTTGCATGTTTGCCTGCTTGTTGTGATGATTCTGAATTGGACTGTGTGTCACTGGGGAGACTGAGGCCGTGATGAAAAAATTATTTAATTGTTCTCTTTCTCTGGAGCCTCTGTATGTGTGCGCGCGCGTGTGTGTGTGTGTATGTGTGTGTGTGCGTGTGTGTGTACAATACAGTTGTCCTTGGGTGTCCTTCATTTTCTAATGAAATGGGTATTGCTTCAATCCTAAATTTAAAAAAAAAAGAAAATGGATGGATGGAAAATGGGGGGGGGGTCCCTACTGTGAATTAAGGGACCTTGAAATTACTGTATTACACAGCAGATACAGCAGACATTGTTACTGAGCCATTTCATCAGTGCCACTATTTTTCAACTTTACCTTGATCTCTGATCTCGTGACACTTGTAGTGAGCCTCTCTTTGATTTGTTTACTGTGTTCTTTAACAAAGCACACTACAGCAGTGAAATACACCCATCCTAGTACATCTGAGAAGAGGCAAAATATTTGTTCGTTATAGTTGTGGTGTGATGTGTGAAATGTCAGTTTGATGATTTTTTGTTTTGTTTTGCCATTTTTGTTTTCTTACTGTCACGCTACAGGTACACAGGACTTGACCAATCAAAAGGGCAAATGACAGCCTGTGACTGTGACATTAGTGTAACACAGAGTCTACACAGCCTGTGCAGGCAAGGCGGTGTGTTAGCAGAGCAGTAGCTTTAGTGCTCCGTCAGTGTCTACACAGGATGCGTTCAGGCACATGCGTGAAACAGCCAGCTGAAAAATGGTGCTGAAACACATCCTGTGTAGACACAGTAAAAAAAGCTCATTGGTGGCAAGAAGCACACACATTAGATATTGTGAAGACAGATGTCACATCACATACATAAGGCACATGACTCCAGTACATGAAAGGTTGTTTTATCAGGGCTGTTAGAATTGGCATCTAACAAATATGTAATCGTGACCATGGGCAAGTACTGCAAATAGTCCTCTTTTGTTTTGTCAGTGACAACAAAAATGTACTTGTTGTCCTGGCAACCATTCTTGGCCACAATAACAACATGCAATAGTTCCAAGCTTATCATTAGAGTTACTAAGTGCAATTAAGTGAAATTTATGAGAGTTTTTGCTGCACTCCAGTACAGGAAAGCAGGGTTTTTCTAAACATCAGAATGGCAATAATGATCTGAATTGCCCACACGAGAGGGAAGTAAATGCATTTGTTTTAATAGGCTGTGTTCACCGTCGTGCCTTAAGAGTGGATTGTCCTTGGTGCAGTATTCAACTTAAAGCCTGATATAATTGATGTACTAAAGTGAGCAGTTTCAGTTGCAAGTTGCTTTTTGTTGCTAGATAAATATGATGGTTGCTTGTCATATGTTAAAGTGTATGGAGGTTTCAATCAAATCTGTATTTGAAACAGGAAAAACCCATGCACGTTGTCATCAGCCCGCAGCCATATGGCTTAATGTGTTGTCATCCACAGAGATAAAACAGATCTCATTGACTTATACTTTTAACAAGTGCACTTCAGAGAGATGATGAGTGCCCCCGACACAAATCTTTCTCACAATACACGTCTGGATTTTGTCAAACATTTTCAGACTCTTTATTTTAGCACTGTGTTATTGCAAAATTCAGTGTCAACAGTTTGTAAAGAAAATTAGCTGACACTATCAGCTCTTTAACCTCTGTTGTCAAGGTTTTCTGTTCTATTAGAGGATTTGATCCTGATTTGCTTGTCCTTGACACCCAGTTTTGTGCATGAACGCCCTAAAAGAGCGCATCCGTTAAACATGCTCATGTTATTGGTGCACCAAACGTATCTGTTTGCAGCTAATTCACGCAATGTCTTTTACGGCCTTCAGCCTGCCAGACAGGTGCCCAAATTCCATGACCCACCAGATTCTGTGTCTAAATCCAAACCATGATCTTTTTTCCCTAAATCTAATAAAGTATTTTTAGTGACCAAACCTAATCAAACTGTAACTGTTTCACAAAGCTAACCACGTGATAGAAAGCATATAACCAAGCTTTCTGGAAGAAAGCCTTGAGGCTTAACTTCCCATTTGGGTCACAGAATCTGACGGGTCATAGATTTGGTAACTAATTTGAAATGACACATCAAGATGAAGTATCTGACCAGTCTTGGGAAATATCTGTGATTGAATGATGATCACTAGAAATCATTAAGGAAGGGTCAGACCACGAGCGAACAGCCTGAACGTTTCTCCACTCAAGTTAAACTCACAGCATTTTGTAAAAAGAAAGAACCCAATAAACGGATGCAGTTAGTTCAAAACTGTTCTAGTTAATTTTAATCTGTGTGAACTGAACTGTTACGTAGCTGTTGTGTGAACTTGCACAACACTGCTGACACCCTTGGTTACAGATTTGTGGAGAAGGCTGCAATGTTCACTTATGACTGTGGTTGAAGTCAAGGTTTTGGCAGCCCAGCTAAAGTGGAGTTACATGCCTCAAGATTCAAGATGATAGAAGCTTGGACATGTTGTGTAACATCACACCAAGGCACTTGGCACTTCTGGCCAGGACTCACTGTCATAATGTCAGCAGTGATGGAAAGGTTTTGAAGAAGATAAGACTCACATGGGAAAAAAGCTGCTCAGATTTGGCAGTCCACATCGAGCTTCAGGTGGTGGGGAAGCTGTCCAGCTCAACTCAAAATGTCACCTAGTTGAGCAGAAATTCCACCTCATGAGCCAAATTGTTTTCACAAAAAATTTTGAATTTTACATGGTATTTTACTCAAATATCTTCGTAAGTCTGGACATGATCAATTATCGATTACTTCTTTAAATAATTAAACAGAAATGGCAAAAAATTATCTAGTTTCAGCCTCTCAGATTAGAATATTTTCTGTTTTTTGCAGTGGTTTTCTTCTATGACTGAGAAATCTTTTGGTGTTTGCATTTCTTCCTTATACTTGTACTATTTTCACTGAAACCTTTCAGTCATAACAATTTCCAACATCCTCTCTCAAAATTGATTCTGTCTCTCTCCCTGTTGCACTGACACACATATTCTTTGCCCTGTACGTTCACACACTGGTGCTCAGATGCACAGTTGCAAACATAGCAGCAACATGTAAAAGAGGCTCACTTGCTTCAGTCACATTTGGAAGTCTTGAAGTCGAGAAAAAAAAGCAAACCCTCCAGCTATAAAATGGAGATAAATGCCTACACATCCATTTCTATTACTTTTCCACTCTACTATCAGCATTTTGATTAGCATCCCTGTCAGCTTTATGATTATGATGCCGATTATGGTGATCATAACTGTTGTGATGATGGTGATGATGATTGCGTTTGTGATTACTCTGCTTATTGACTGTGGCCGCATCACAGACGCAATGTTTCATCCACTCAGCTGATTCTGTGTGGAATGTGCAGTCTGGAGAAGAGAAGGAGGAGCTTTATCTGGTCCACACCTTTTCCAGATAGAGTGTCAAACCAAAGTGGAGTGCTTTTAAAAACAATATTTCAATTTTGTGGATAGATATATGTGGAGGAGTTGAAATTTGGAATAAAATATAATTTTACAATGAATATAAAATCATAAAATATAGATATAACATAAAACCTATGAATGTATATTGCTGTGGGGGGGATTTCAGGACTACACACATAAAATGAATGAAAAAGTATCATACTGCATATAAAACAAAATTGTAAGAGCAGTATCATACACAATATACTGTACTGTCACACACTTTTAACATGATCATTTCCAGAACAGGTTTCGCTGGTGCCTATTGAGGCAAATTACACAAGAAATGGCTGAGGGGATTATTGATTTACTTCTTTTCTGCTCAGAAAGTTTATTATATTCATTTAGCTGCAATGAAACTCACTTTGTAGTACTGTAATTTATATTTGTACGTTCAATGCATCTCAGTCTTTCAATGTAGAAACAGGCTTATATTGTATAATAGTAATATTATGCTTGTAAATTGTGTTTACTGTAAACCGAGACTATGACTCATAAATACTGTAGCATAACACTAGCAAGCAAGTAGAGGAAAATCATTGACCTGGCTCAGTAATGTCCATTATGCAGCATTATCTGCCATACGTTGGCTAAAAATGAGCTAACATTAACCACCATAAGCTACTGGGCATAGCACACCAAGTAAGGCTGCAGCAGCAAAATTCCTGAGAGTATTGAATTAAGCAAGGGTGGATTTTATTGCTTATGAATTTAACATTTCATTTGTGGGAGGATGAATGTTATCACCTCAAGTATAGCATAGTCTTGTTTTTTATGTCCTTGCAGGTTTTAATTCTACACTGTACTAGGACTGTCCCCGACTAAGGATTCATATAGTCAAATCAGAATCAAGTCAAATATATATATATATATATATAGGCAAATCTTGATTATAGTCAACTGATAGGTGAATCATGTGTGCTGCAGTCTTTATTCATTGAACTTACACTGTAAATTTCCAGGTAAACTGAGGCTTTTTGAAGACCTTCTCTCTCTCTCTCTCTCTCTCTCTCTCTCTCTCTCTCTCTCTCTCTCTACGGGTCTATTTCAAGTGGCCGGCTATTTAAAAAAGATAAAATATTCTTTGTGTGGTTCATCACCGGTGATAAATTTTCCAAAAGTCCCGCAAGGTGCGGACAACTTTGAAAACTGATAACCCAGGGTTTTCAATTTTGGATTTATTTACGCACTTTAAAACATTTATTGAAAGTTTTATTCTTTTTACATGTTTACTTACAACATTAAATGTTGAAATGTATATTTTAATATGCTGTATATTAACTTATTGGGAGAAAACTGGTAGTTTTATGTAAACATTGAGCACCCCCATATCGCCAAAATGGCATGATCCTTGTTTTGTTGCAAAGCTTTGAATGTAAGACTGACATCAAATCAGGCTCCACCCATCAAATCATTGAATCTTCGACTATTCAGAGTTCATATTGTTCAAAGCAGAGGCCCAGCTTCAGAAATGGAGGAAGACAGACACGTGGGGATAAGTGGTGACAGAAAGGAGAGAGAGAGTAATAATCAGAGAATTATTATTCTACAGAATACGTTCCTCTTGTTTCACATGCGATGCTTTGTGAATTGAGTATGAGCTTCAAGTGCAGTCCTGCAAGAAAAGTGCTTAAACCCCCCCTCACAAACACAGGTTAAGACCTACAGTCACAGCAATAATTTGTGGAGGGAAAGAATAGTATGGTAGAGAAAAAACAAAGAGAGAAAAAAACTTACTACTATTAACAGCTATTAGTGAGAGATGGAAGAAAAGATAACATGATAAATAGATGTGTTGGAGTTTTTCAGTGTCAGCTGGCTTTTCAGAAGGGAAAGGAAATCACCAGTGAATGGGAGGGGATGACAACAATGACAACTAGCAGCGGAAATGTGTCCCTAGTCATTTTCTTTTTCTTTATCAGTGAATAGTGGGATACGTTCCAATTGAAAATGATGAAAAACAGACTACATGTCATCACGCTTTCTTTGTAGATCTTATTTGATAAAGAGTCTGAAGAGAACACACCTGACAGGCCTACACAGCACATTTCAGGCCTTGCATTGAATATCAAACAGGCTGTCTGTCTAAGTGAATGAAGTAGATCTTGTTGGTTATTCTCTGCAGCTCGCTAAACCCCACTCTCCTGACTCCTTCAACCAAAACAAATCTGCATTTACAGCAAAGTTTCTGGAAATGTTAAGCTCCCTGACTGAATTACTGTATCCACAGCATGACAGGAAGAGTGTGTAAGGGGTGTGGGCGTTCTTTACAGAACATCTCAGTCTAGAGAGATTTTGTGTAAAAGCTTCAAGCTTCAAGCACTCTGAAAGAACTCTAAACGTGCTCATCAGAGGAGTCACTGTTGTTTAAAGTGAATTGCTTCAAGCCTCAGTATCTTTAGCATCAGCCTTATGTTTTCAGTCTAATCATACTGATCCCATAATTACACAGCTAGAAAGAAGGATTTTAATAGAAGCATTAAACCTGACTTGACTGATCTAAGCAGAAATAAAACAGCGAATAAGCCACTAAACTCTGTTACTACCGAGTGTAGAAATACAACGTTTCCAGTGAACAGCTGGAGAGACTCAAGTCGATGGTGCGTGTAAAAAGCACCTCCTCTGCAGCACAGCTGAAAGACGAGTGACGAGACTGATATTGTGGTTCCGAACTGAGAAATGAGAGAGAGAGTAACAAGAGCTTCAACTTACTGCAGGAACTTCATTCTCACTGTTGCATGCATGTTGAATTCAGAATAATAAACATTGCGAATGACTCAAGTTACGACACAGACTTCCAGATCAGAGCACATGGCTTGGCTTTAAACCACCAGCTGGAGAAGGCGTGAAAGCACCTGCTGTGTTTGGAACTTAACTATGACGTCACAGCCAGACAACAGTCTAGAATCCGAAGAGTTAGTCCAGAACATGTCGTGTTCTACAGTTCTAGTTCAACACTCCAACACACTGGACTTGAAATGAGCCTTGACTTTGAGTTTGTTAAGTGCTGACTCACCTTTAACTTCAGTAACCCTCCTTTACCATTAATGGCGTGACAATCCCAGGATACAGTGATGATGGTGGTGGTGCTGTCTCACAGAACATCAGGTGCACACTTAAACACACGATCCAATCCAACAAAGCCATTCCAACTATTTATGAATAGCAGTGAAAGGATGGCTAAACAGATGGGTGTGGTGGTTCAAGGTCAATCTGGGCATGTGATGAAAACGACGCTATCAGACCTAAACAGTAAAGTTGCAGCCAGACAACTAAACAATGAGCTAAAATTCACTATATTATGTTCTTTTGCGTCCTTGGCGAATGAGACACTGCGTTGGTCCGCCACACCTCACCCCGCCTGGAGTGCCTTGCTTCATAGAAAGGGCTAATGTGTCCTGTGTGCCGGCGTGCTTATATACACCTCCGGTTACGCCGTCACACGCTACTGTTCTAGCAACACCAATAGAATTGGAGTAGTTTCATTCATAATTCAGCCCTGCCACGCCCAGGCATTCCCATAGTGTCATCACCGACGCAGTGTCTCGTTCCCCTTCTCGGGGAACAAAGGTTACATACGTAATCCAAGACGTTTCCATTCATGCAAAAAAAAAGTCAAGAATCAGGCTGAAATTGTGACATTGTACATATTGACATGGTATATTTAAAGAGCTATCCAGGGATTGTTCCATAAAGAATTGTTTTTTGGAAGTTATATCATCTCATGCTCTTTATTTTTCTCCATGTTGCTGCTGAGTTTTTTACTGTAAAGTTGAGAGTTGTGTAAAAATGTTTTAATCCTTTAAAAGTATATATATTAAAAGAGAATGGAGGATGAATCTATCACTCTTTAAACTATATGGCGTAGGCAAAAGGCTTGAGTGGCAAGTTTATATCATTCTTGATCTGACACATTAAATCCCCCCACAAACTTTAGGAGATATAAAACCTTCTTGTATTATAAGGCTCCTTATATTATTTATATTATGTATTATATATTATTATATATTATATCCTGAGACCACTGAATATTCACAATAGTCAAAGAGTTCTCCTAGTTAAATACATCAAAAGATCATCAGCAAACAAATTAAGTCAATATTGATGTTTACCTACAATATTACACTATATGTATATATTACACTGTAATGCTTGAACCATGTGTGATTCTCTCTGTAAGCGCTTCTATTGCTGAAAGAAGTATGAAACCAAAAGCCAAAAAACATAGGACTTTCTTAATGCTCCCTGACTGAGCTATACATCATCACAAACAGGTGAACAAAAGAATTGGGTTTGTAAGGAACGGTTGAAAATCCTAGCCTCAAAAAGGGCAAAATAAGGCTTCTATCAACCAATGAAAGCAGTGGGAGGGTGCTTGTCCCAGGTGGGCTCATTAAATTTGATTTTGTTTTTGTTAACTAAAAAAAAGAAAGACCTTTTTCTTAGTCATTTCCGACATGACTCAATTGAAGGAGTAGTAATAGGACCCCTGCATACTGTACAATTATTCACAAGTGGTTGCAATGAAGAGATTCTGATTAGAAAAAACACAATATCACTGTATCATCCCTGCAGAGTGAAAGCACATCTTTCAGCCAATCAGTGTAGAGATCACCCGCTTGGAAGGGCCAATCCCCATGTGGGCTTGTTAGGGACCTGGTGTTGTTTGTTTGTCGAGAGAGAGTTGAGATAATAGCAGGTTAGACTGAGAGAGCCGATGAGGAAAACACAGCAATTTTGTGTGAGGTTCTGTCTCTTTCGCTCTCCAGTCTGTGTCTGAAGAAGGTAATGTGTTTGGTTCTGTGTTGCTCTGGTCCAGTGTGGAGACGGTGCCGTAGGTGAAGAGACACAACGAAGACCTTGTGGTGTTTAAAATGCTGTGATACCAAAAATTACACTTTTTTTCAGGACCTTGTTTAGAGAAATTTAAACAAGTT
Source organism: Lepomis macrochirus (assembly GCA_024633595.2). Taxonomy (NCBI): domain Eukaryota; kingdom Metazoa; phylum Chordata; class Actinopteri; order Centrarchiformes; family Centrarchidae; genus Lepomis; species Lepomis macrochirus. The sequence continues at coordinate 16,016,955 of JALXJV020000018.1, read as the reverse complement.
TTTCTGTAAAACCCTCTAGCCAAAGTTCTCAAATGTTTATGATGTCTAAACAGAAGAAGCTTAAAGGCTAAGACCAAATACTAAATGGCAGCTTTTGGTATTTACTGTACTTGCCATCTTTCGATGCTTTGTGCTATGTAGGCATTTTGGTGTGTACCCATAATAGTATTGATACCTAGCTCTGTCCACTGCCTTGCTAATGGATGTGGAGGTTTTATTGCATGCGTGCTCACCGGTGTGCCTGCATCTCTTTTGTTGGGGAATTCTGCTCCACTCATGAATTGGGGTTTGTGGCTGTGATGATCCAGAAGAGACTAACCCCCTGGAAGCAGATCTGACAGGATTAACCGCTCTGACTGGAAAAGGTCAAACACCATATGGGTTCATGCGTCCTACTGATCCTAAAACAGCTCTGTTCCTCTGTTTGGTTGGCTCTCTTTAATCACTTACTGGACCCCGATGTTTACTGGGATACAACGGGATTACACTGTAAAACACTTACCTTTTAAGTTTTTAAACATCACTATAAAATGCCTAATTTTTCATGATATGGAAAATTCTACTGCTGTTCCTCATATGTACATAATTAATTTGCAACATGCTCAAGTAAGTCAGTAATTAAGGTGAGTTATTCATGGCTTTTCTTCATGATTTTTTAATGTTTTGCTAACAGGTAAGTGATGATTGCTTATTTTTTGTCAATTAATTGACAATGACGTGTGTTTATCATCAATGAGACCATTTTGATAGATTACTTCCAAATTGTACTATATCTTAACCGTCATGAATCCCTAATGATCGCTGTAGTTAATTAGTTTAGAATGAATTATTTCCTATTGTCATAGATAAACACTTTAAAATCAAACAGCAGAGAAAATCTGCTATGTTTCGAAAGTCATGTAATGTCAAAATTTGTAAAAAGACACACCAGCAACTTTAGTAAATTTCCCCAGTGTAGGATGAATAAAAGTCTATCTTAAACCCCACCAGTTTGTAACATAACAAGAGTTTAGTTTGTTTTTTGTAAAAAAAAACAAAACAACTAAACTCTACTTTCACGAACTGAGTTGTGCTCTAACGAAACATTATGGAATTCAGCCTTGAACAGTGTTGACAGAACAATATCTGTACCATTCATCTTGAAATATGAAAAAGGATCAAGTGCATTTCTTGTGTGGGTTTTAGTTTTGATGGAGTGGGCTTAGTTAGATAAAGATGTCTCTCAGCTGTAGCTAACCTGAAGTACTCTGCTTCGACATCTTAAATCAGCACCGCCTCATTTGCTCCATCTCTCTCCTTCATGCTCTTCTCTTTTCCTCCATCTCTGTGCTTTTTATCCTGTATTGGCTCTTCCAATTTATTCTCCTCCTTATTTTCCTTCATCAGCACCTTTCCCACTTTCTCCTTTGTTTCCCTCACTGACTCCGTTCCTGAGTAAGCCTTTTAAACTCCTGTGGGACTGTGTGAAATTAGCTCCTGGCTGCTGTGGGTGGTAGAGCTGTTTGTGTGTGTGTGTGGTGGGGTGTGTGTGTGTGTGTGTGGGGGGTCAGTGACTAGTCTTGGTAGTCTTTACTACTTACTTTGATCAGACATAATACAGGCTGCTGTTTTCCTATTGTGTTTATATGAAGTGGAGGATATACAGTATTTACTGGTTCGGATTATGATTGAGCTCAGCTTTAACTAGGGATGGGGATCGAGACCCAGTTCCAAAAGCACCCGGTTCCAAAATTTGTCAAAACCCGAAAATCAATAAGGTTCAACTTATCGTACTGCTATCAAGACTTGCGGGTCTTATGGTATAACATTATTAGCGTCAAAATCTGATTTAATTTGAAATGCAAGAAAAGAAAATCTTCAGGCTGCAGTCTGCCTGCTGTCTGTCGGCTCCTGCATAACACACACATACTCACACAGTGGCAACAGAGCCAGAGGCTGCGCCATCGCGGTTGAATGTGGTGAGGGTTAAGTTAGCTCCAAACTACTGTAGCATTAGTTGATGACAGCTACACTCGTTACTGTAAGTACGTGCAATAAAACCTTTGCAAGTAAAAAGACAATACTTTATCAATATACCTGTCTGTAAGGTAACGTTAAACATGTAGAAATGGTAAATTTAATCATCTCAGTTCTCAGTCTCTGATCCTGTATGTTTTATACAAGCACAGCTAATGCTAGCTTGGCATTAGCCAAATATTAAAGAGGTGATATGCTCATTTTCAGGTTCAAAATCTTAATTAGGGGTTGTACCAGAACAGGTTTACATGGTTTAATTTTCAAAAAACAGCATATTTTTCTCATACTGCACATTGCTGCAGCTCCTCTTTTCACCCTATGTGTTGTACGCTCCGCTCTTGAGCTACAGAGTGATGCATCTTACTTGTACAAAATCTTTGTAATCTTGGGTCGTAAGAAACAAGGTAGTGTGATCCAAATCAAAGCCGCTTCAGACTGCGACCATAACCCAGCAGATGGTATAAGTTACTCTCAAGTCCACAACCACACAACATCATTGTTCCACATCTTACGATGAACTGTTGCCGGTGTTCTGATGATCTATGCTGCCTTGCCAAAAAATGCTACCATAGCACAAATCGATAGACTCGACTCTACTCGGCCCTCCTCCATTGTCCATTACAGATATACCCAGTGATAGTACGTAGCTTGTCCTCATGCCACACACAACTGCTGTGACGTAATGTTTAATGCGACACACACCAGCAATCCACACAGCTTTCTATTTTTCAAGTTAAAACGTTCCTCAGAATGTAAAGACAGATAAGCAGTATGAAAACCTTCCTCACACACTCCCGCGGGTCGGCACAGGCATCCTCCGCAGCCACTTGCGGAGCTCCTCAACTCCGAAAATATTCAGCCACATTTTTCACTGTAAAACTGTCAATATTCAAAATCTACACAGCTGATTTCTCACCTCAAAACTTCTCAGAAGTGGATTTAGTGATGAAATTCCGTACGAAAACTGTAAAATATAAAACTTTCTGTTGCTGGCCTCTGTCTGGTGCAATGATGATGCAGTGAATAGTGAATATTCTCTCTGACTAATCAGCAGTCTGTCATGTTTTCACATTACATTTTAGTATCCCTCAGCTCGCTTGGAACCTCGACGGAGGTGAGGTGATATGAAAAAAAGTACCTGAAAGCAGGTACAGGTACATTTCTACAATGGAAACCCAAACATAGGGTCGAGCCAAAGGGCCTCCGCTCAGACTAGCTTGGTTTGAGGGCGTGCCTGACCCCGCGAGCCGCTTGGCGAGCTTTATGACACGTTTTCTTGGTGATGTGACAAGTAAAGGAAGTGAAGGGCTGGACTACAAACAAGCTGTTTTCAAGCGGTTCAGAGCAGAGCTTTCTGTGAGAGATGTGAACTCACTTTGGGCTGGACTTTGGGCTTTTTCACTTTGCAAACCTGTTACATGCACAAAAAAGATATATATAACTCAATAAAGGAGAGGGAGAAAGCCAAAAAGCATAATACCACCTCTTTAAAAACAAACTAAATAGAAAGCTGTCTGTCTGGAGCATAGACTGGTCTGTAGTCTTAAAAACTCAGCTGCTGGCTGAGACAAACCAGCCGCTCCTCCTTCTACCTGGTAACGTTACCTGTAGCCAGCAAGAGAGGAGGAGGGACTGATACAGGCTGATCTTATTCTTTCTAAACGTCACTCACTATGTGTGATGTCAGATAAAGTTATTGAGTTACTTTGCTGCTATAAACATTAATGTTGCTGCTCTAGAAACAACATTTAGCTGTATTTAAATTATTAAATTAAAAACAACCAGGCAGTTAATATGTACTCTTCAATATACGTTTATTTATCGCAAGTGATATGTCATCTCAATACATAACGTTATCGCACATTGAGTATTTTCCTCACACAGAGCAGGCCTACCTCATCCCCATTGGGTCTGGTCTTACCAAATAACCATCACTAAATAATAGTAAAGTATCGATAGTGGTATCGATAAAGAATCGGATCATTAAGCAGTCTCAATAAGAGTATCAATATCAATAAAAATTAACAATCGTCATCCCTAGCTTTAACTATATAAATAGTTTGAGTGACCTCCAGAAAAACAGATTATAATTTATCCATAACAATGTCAAAAACCGACAAATGGTTATTTCCTTTTTGCATACAGTGTACATAAAAACACTTTGTGAAAAGTTTAGTGTTTAGTGTGGGGCCTGGTTTGGATGTTTTGTCTGCATTCATTTGACTTGCATTTAGTTTGACAAAGCCTTAGAGACAGGTTTGTATTAGCACAAACACACACACACACACACACACACACACACACACACACACACACACACAGTAAGACATGAGAGCTTCTTCCCACAGGCCTCCTTTGAACTTTCTACTGGCATTTACTCTGTGAACAGACAACAACACAAGACAACAAGAAGAAAGACAGAAAGTGTCAGAGCAGAAATAAGACAACCGAGGAAGAGTTGGGGAAAAAGGGGAAGTGAGGAGAAGCTGTGCGCAGGACTGCTCTGAGTGGTTTGGGACAGCTCAAACATGTAGAGGGAGGAGGAAAGTCTGCAAAGCGGGACTGAAGTGGCGGAAAGAGAGGAGGTGGAGAAAAGCATTAAACAGAGCAGAGTAATGCACTTGCAGTAAAGAAAGGACATTTATCTCGCCGTCCCTCCTGAGCTCTTCCCTTGTTTCCCCAGTGGAACAGGCAGATAAGAGAGCCTGTGTATGATTGGCTTAACACTTGGCCCGCCGCCACGGCTGCACTATCACTGTGGGATACCGACAGGAGCAGAGGGATTCCGTCAGATAGGATGGTATTTAAAAAAGATAGGATAGTTTTGTACAGGCTGTTAGCTGAGTGAATTTAAATCAGTGTATTTGAATTCTGCGTGTGAACTTGGAACAAAATTTGCCCAAATGCACAGCTGTAAGTGACGACTATGAGGGGCCCTATCATACTTCTTTTACATAATTTCCTCCACTTTTCAGACATTTTCACCGTGAGTCTCAATAGATGTGTCTGTAAAGGGTAGAATTCTCTCTAACAGAGGGACACAGAGAGAAAAACATTGATGCCATAGGCATATATTATGTCTTTTGCAGCCTTTGCCCTCATTTTCTCTGCGTTACTCTTTTGCATTTTCATTTATCTCCCCTCTGGAGCCTTCTCGTGGTTCATCAATGCAAATATGTGGATACAATTACAGCCAATGTATCTTTTTATATCAGCTGAGGTTCCCTCAAATGCAACAAAATGAAGATCTAGCCAGCGAATAGAAAGCAGAAAGAGAGTAAAAAAGAGAAAATCTCTGTGATTTCCACTGCTTCTCTCCAAATATAATTTCTGTACCACTTTCACATAATTCAGCTTTGGGTATTTAGATGTATTGAAAACACAACCAGAACAAGTCGGAAGCAGCATATATTTGTAATTTTCTGCTCAACAGTGACAATGTAGCAACATCTGTCAGCTAGAGGAAGCTGAAATGTTCAGAGCAAGCTGTTTTGTATTTTTCCAGAAGCAGGGAAAAGAGACAGCTACAGCTTTGTTTTTCACACCAAGGAAAGGTTATATGTGAGAACTGAGACTGTTAGCAGCCAGCAGCAGCAGAGTCTATTCATCATCATCATCTAGCTTGTGGCTGCACACTTGCTGGTGGAGCTCACCTCACAGATAAGAAAATCAAGGACTCGTACTCACAGTACACTAGTTTGACGGACGTGTAGTCAAGTAGACAAAAAGACAAGCGACACTTCCTATTATTTTCTTTGCAATCCGTTTCCTCAGCCAATCAAACAGCCAGGGGCAGCAGGCAGCAAACCTGCAGCCTTGTCAAGCTAATCTAGTGACATGCTTTCTTTTTTTTTATTTATTTATTTATTACACCATGTCCACCAGCCTGTGTCTCCCCCAGCTTTAGATCTAGGTTGACCTCGACTCCCCTGTGAGTCGTAGAGGGAGCTTCGCCGTGTAAGCCTTACACGGCGAAGACACCCTCATCGGACAGCTAAAGGTGACTTGGGAATGGTTACATGAGACTTAGCTAGGTGTGTGGAGAAAATGTCAGGATCAAAAGCAAAATGTTTCAGTCTTTGAATTTCTTCCTTGTCACTTTTCTTCTGCCTCTGCCTTGATCTCATTCTCCTCAGTTTTTACTCTGTCACTGTGTTTACTTGAAGGTTAACATGGTTGAGATTTTCTTCTGCCTCTTTATCCTTGTCATTTACTGACTCAGCCACTGTTTCAAGCAGTCAGACAGTTCTTCAGTCATTCGCTAACTGGGGGTGTCCCCATCATCATATGGGTTCTTGACAAACTTTAAAGTATTGACACATACAATACCTGGCACACATAAACATGATAGTAATTTTAATAGTTTAGATGATATGAAATGATGAGATGAATTTAGATGGAAATGATAATGAATTTTTTTAAAAATTTTAATATCTTTAGGTTTTGAACATCTGGTCAGACAAAACAAGCAAATTCAAGACATCATTGGCCAGGAAATTGTGCCATTTTTCACCATTTTCTGACATTTTAATAACTAAAGGATTATAAAAAAATAAAGGATTAAAAAATAATGGACTGATTAATCAATAATGAAAATAAGTGCAACCCAAAATGCCGTTTAGGAAATAATATATATAAATATGAAGTTTGTCCATCTGAATTTATGGAATGAAAGTCTGACTATATGGAATGAAATTCTGAATATATGGAATGAAAGTGTGAATATATGGAATGAAAGTCTGAATAAATTGAATGAAAGTCTGAATATATGGAATGAAAGTCTGAATATATTGAATGAAGTCTGAATATATTGAATGAAGTCTGAATATATGGAATGAAAGTCTGAATATATGGAATGAAGTCTGAATATATTGAATGAAGTCTGAATATATGGAATGAAATCATCATCTAATGTCATTAAGGCACTGGCGCCATCTTGTGTTTTTGATGTGATTAATCCGTAAGGATGTAACAAGCGTGACGCTATGAGCGAATAAGTAAGAAATCTAGTGTCAGCTATTTGGAGCATTGAAGATATTACAAACACACTAGCAAATGCATGTACAAGCCATAATAGTGGGAAACATATTAGTGTTATCCTGATGAAATAATTTATTTTCTTTCATCGTGGAAGACCGAATGCAGGAAACCTCGCAGGCCAGGCAGTTCGCGTTTATCAGGCAAACAAGCCTTCAACCTCACAGGTGCCCCCACAACAGCTTAAGTTAGTTTGCATCCAAACTAATCTTTTAAACACCAAAGGGGTTGTTGTGGGGGGCACCTGTGAGGTTAAAGGCATATTTGAGTTTGATAAAGGGAACTGCCTGGCCTGGGAGGTTTCCTGCATTTGGTCTTCCACGATAAAAGAGAATACATTTCTTAATCAGGAGAATGGCACTGGATATGGTTTCCAGTATTCTGGCTCATTCATGCATTCACCAGCGTTTTTATAATATCTTCATTGCTCAAAACTGCGGACGTTGGACACTTTCTTGCTGATTCACTAACAGTGTCGGGGTGGTGATGTCACGGTCTGGATGCGGGGTTTGTGTGTGGTGTGGCAGGCTGGTGGACCCAAATGCAGGACATGCGGAGCAGAGCAGGTAAAGTTCAAAAGGGAGTTTATTAGCAAACAAAAGGCGTGCACACTTCTGGCAGAGTGGCTGATACAGAGTCCAAAACAAGGTATCCAAAAGAAATAAACAATCCAAACAAAACCAGTAATCCAAAAGAACTTAAAAAGCAAACTCCAACGAACCAAAGACAGGGCAGGACAGGGCATGAGACGAGACAGAACAACAACGACAAAAACCCTGGAACACACTGTGACTTACTATGACAAACTGTGCAATGACTAGACAGGGAATGAACAAAAACACCAAACATTTATACGAAGGGACTAACGATCACGGCGGGAACAACACAGGTGAGTGGGATCAGGGCTAACAAGGTAGGCAGAGAGACAGCATGGAAAACAGAGACAAGCATGCAGGCAGAGAGACAGCAGGGGGAAACAGAGAGACACACAAATGCAAAACACAAGACCATACATTAACTGGAACACAAGGTATTTAGTGGACAAGCAAAAGGAACAGAGGAACTACAGGAGGAACAGACACCAGCAAACAGATCACACACAAGGAACACAGACTGAAGCTGAGAACAAAACAGAACTCAGGTAGACATGGGGCAAAATAACACAGACCAGAAGTTAACACTAAGACATGAACTGAGACACAGAACTAACAGAACACAAGACCAGGAACATGACAACTGACTAACAGGACGGAGTACGAACAGAGACGGGACCAACAGGAAAACAGGAGTGGGGACTAAGACATGGAACCAACACACAGACTAAATAACAGAATAATGAAACTAAACAGATACCTAACTGATAAAAGAATAAACTCAGAACAGGTGACATAACTAACATGCAGATACAAAACCAAAACCCTCAGAACAAAAACCCAAAAACACAGCACACAGGACAGGATCATGACAGGTGATGGTGCAATGGATAAGACTATGCCTTTGGTTGCCATATAGGCAATTGTAAGTTGCTTTGGATAAAAGCGTCAGCTAAATGAATAAACGTGAATAAACGTGAATAAACGTAAACGTCACACTTCACATCAATGACGTCAGATTTCATTCACTATATTCAGACTTTTATTCCATATATTCAGACTTTCATTCCATATATTCAGACTTTCATTCAATATATTCAGACTTCCATTCAATATATTCAGACTTCCATTCATTATATTCAAGGTTCATTCCATATATTCAGATGGACAAACTTCACATACCTTCAGATATCAAGTTATTACATGTTCGCCCACACAAATCTCACAAATCTAACCAGGATCAATAGGAAGGGGTAAAGGCACTATTATCTTTCTAATGTTGTGTGGTGCTAGGGAAGGACTTGGGTTCAGCAATTTCTGTAACTTTCCAAAACCAACACTGTGCTACATTCACACTCGCTTGACTGAGCTATTAGCCAGGTGTTTGCTGCAGTTTGTATATTTTAGAGTGAGGCTGTTTGGAGCAGCTAAAAACATTTTTTTCCTTTTGATGAGGTTGAAGAACATGTCGTACAAACAAGTTCAATTGGAGCATACCCCAGTCGTGCCTCCAGATTACTCTGGAATCTTTTAGGCATCAAATAGGTTTCATTTTTTTCTATACAAATTCAGAAATGTACAAAGTGAACCCAACATAGGCTAGATATCATTACAATAAGCCTTATTCTTCTTCAGTTTTTCTCTTGTTTCCTTTATTAGCTAGTATCTATGCACATACTATTTTATTAAGATTAATCACTCACTTTAGATAAAAGGGATTTTGTTGTCAAAATATTCCACATTAATTCAGTCACATACTGTAGCTTGCACAGTACATTTTTCTACTCCTTTTTGCCTTTAAGAGTACCTTTTATTTACTTGCTAATGGAAACCCTCCCCATTCATTTGATTTTTTTTTACATCATTCAAAATATTCTTAAAAAACATGGCATTTAGATGGAAATTTGACTGCACCCTGACAACCAGTCATTTTGAGTCTGAAGTGTCATTCATCTACACAACTCTCTTTTTCTCAGCTGTTTTCTGTAATTTCCGCTCTTTGTGTGCTCCTCATTCTGTTTCTTTAGTGCTGCTTGAAACCTTCTATTCTCGCACTGGGAATGTGCAAAGATTGCTGTTTCTCAGAGTTCCATCACCTGTCTCCTCATTTGTCTTTTGCTTTGTTTATTTCAACTCTAGTTTTCTTCGTAGTTCCCCCTCTCTCCTCACTACACTTTTCTTGTTAAACTAACCCTATCTCTCTCCTCTTTCCACCACTCCTCTTCTCTCCTAATCAATTGAATTTCATGTTCAATATCCTGAAACTGAGAGGAAGTAGGAGAAAAAAGAAAAGGAAGCCAGCTCAGAGAGGATATTGAAAATAAGAAAGAAATCTGAAGAGTGCAAAGATGCGAAGATATACTGAATAACAGACTGCTCGATGAAGGTTTTTGCCTCATTACGTGAAAAGAAAAGGACAGAATGAAGAGGAAAGCATGTTTTTTGATGTTCGGCTTTGAGCCACATTGTTCAGTTGAGGGATGTTTTCAGCAGTGAAAAAAAGAGGAGTAGAAGAGAGAGGAAGCAAGTTGATGAATGGGGGAGGCTATAAAAATAGAAAGCCAAGAGGAGAAGGGGGGATATAAGCAGAAAGAAAAGAAGTCGTTTGTCTCAGTTTAGAGAAGCTGGATTGGCTGTGAATACAAATGTTGTCATTGGTTAGCCAGAGCCTCACATAACTTTACTCAGAAGGAATTCACTGTTGTAATATGATAGAGCCACGTTTGTTTTTAGCCTAATTGTGTGTGTGTGTGTGTGTGTGTGTGTGTGTGTGTGTGTGTGTGTGTGTGTGTGTGTGTGTGTGTGTGTGTGTGTGTGTGTGCGTGTGTGTGACATTCCGATAAACTATTAAATTGAATTTGCATAGCTATCCTCAAATGCAGGTGCAAACTGCAGTGTGTGTGCACAATATGTGTGTGTAGTAACGCGCTGCTTGATTTTCTCAGCGCCACATGTAATATTCAGTGTTACCTGTCTCTTCATATAAATGAGATGCTGCCTGTCAAGCTTGAATACTGGAAAGATTCCAGTGGAGCTGCTCTGCAAGAAAGCAAACGCCCATCTCTGTTCTCTCTCTCTCTTTCTCTCTTTTGTTTCTGGAGGACATTCCTTCATTCCCCTCTTCTTTCCGCTTTCATCATGTTCTTAAAATCCTCAATCTATGCTCATTTTCACTTTGCTTTACTATACAGGGCCATTGTTCTTCTCCATTCTCTGAGCTACTTCACAGCTCAGCTATAGATACATTTGAGTTGAAGGCATAGCATCCCACTTGTAAAGCAATGCAGCAGTGCTTTCATGCATGTAAAATATTTTACTTTTTACCATTTTGCCAAGTATGTCCGAGAGATGTAACTGCGTCTTAGGGCCACTATGGGTATAACAAAAAGTGTGTGTGTGTGTGGTGGGGTGGGGGGCAGTAATATTCAGAGAAAAACAATTGTTCCAAATTTTTTTAATACATAATACAAGACAAGAGTTAGTGCATACATAAGAGAGGAAGTGGAGCTTTCAGACACTGTGGCAGATATGAGAGACTGCAAAGATGCAACTTGAAAGCATGTGTCATCTCTTGTCATTTAGAGATGCAGTTATTGTTAGTTTGTTATGCTTTTGGAAGTATCTCATAATACTGGTTGGTGACAGTAGCTTAAGATTTAAACACTTAACATTTGCGGACCTTGCTTTAAATAGAGCACAGAGCCTTTAATAACACAAACACATCGGAAAAATAGTGTTTTCTGAGGTTTTTTTCTTGTAAATTTGTGACTTAATTTTTTTAACCTACAATTGACCTAATATGCTGTCGTAAGAACATGTTACATTACAGGTTGAAAATATAGTTATCAAGTCCTATTGAAATAAAGGTTATAAGCCAAAGCAAGTTTGAAATAGATGGTGTGACTGCAAATGAACAAAACTGCACTGAATGTTCTGTGCTGTTATTAGCTGCTCCAAAAAAAAGTGAATGTAAAATCCCCAATTCTCTGCTGCATGAAATATATTTCACCTTTATTCATCTCCATTCAATCCTCACATTACAATTCTGAGCAGCATACTGACAACAGGCCAAGTAGGGACCTCTTAAAACCAAAAAATCTGCCTATTGTGCAGCTGATCTATTACAAGCTGGGCTGGGCCAGGTACATGTGTCCTGGCCAAAGTTCCAATTTTACAGTTTTTTGTGTTTTAGATTCTGGTTACATTGCAAGAAATAATGACTTGAAAGTTTGCTGATATGTGATCATAAGCTAGCAAGTAATAAGCATTGTGCATTAAAGACGATTTGGCACTACTGTGTTTTCTTCAGAATCAAAATGCTGACCTCTGAGTGCTGCTTTGACTGTTGGTATAAATGTGTTCAGTTTGACTCCGCCACTGCAGTAATGGCAGCTCTGACAGATTAGTTAATACTCAGTTTGTTCTGCCAGTTAAACCTACATGACCTCACTTAGAAAACTATTGATTCAAGAAATTTTTCTATAGTAAAATGGTACGCTATACATCAAGTCAATGTATTCTGTCAGAGGTTTGTGTGACACCATTTGAAAAGCATTTACAATTACAGAACAATGTATTAAACTCAAGAGTCCTACATTCTGATATAGTTTCATTGGGTTAGGTCAAATTATCTTAAAGTTTTCGTGTAATTTTATTCAATTCGTGAGCTTCACTGGCTTGGGTGACTTTGCACAATTTAATGTTTCACAAATCAGATATTTCGTTTCCTACTGGTGATGACAGAGATTCTTAGAAGAACAGGCTCTTTGAACGTACTCTTTTATCAGATCCCAGACCAGTGCTTGTCTATAAGTTGTATGCAGCCTAAGGAGGGGAGCAGAGACTTGGTGGAGAGGAAGGAACGAGAGGAGGAGGAGAGGGGAATGAATTAGAGACTATGGGGAAAAGATGAGGGAGGGAAGGAATTCGGCAAGGTTCCAGACCCAATGAATAAAATGCATAAAGTACACAGTAAATTTTTAATGCTGTTTAGTTTCCACTGAGAGGCCAGATTTGCATCCTCATCCCCTGATTATGACATCTCCAGTCAGCACTTTGGGCATGGCTTTGCCTATTTTAATGTTAATGCAAAAAATTGTGCAAACCAATAACAACTTGAGAGATTAAGCGCATGCACACACACACGTTCAGTGGAGGTTACTTCTGCTGAGAGAAGCCAGTCAGGCAGAAGCCATTCCCACTTTGGTTGCTCTGAATCAATTCTGTTCATCTTATTCCCTCTACCTTTTCCTGTCAAAGCCTTCCTCAGGGATAAAATCTCAGGCCCATCACTTTAAACTTGGCTGACCTGCTGGAGACCCAGAAGACAGAATGAAGAGGTCATCACAGAACTGAAAGAACTTTTTAAAATTGTTTTTACAAGTAAAATGAAAAACACTACCCATGTTAGCATGTGACACAAGTGACATCTTGCTGCAGTACAAATAATGAACACAGTCAAGTGACCATATTACCAAGTATACTGTTTATGCCGAATTGTAGTTTTCACCAAGTTCTTTTCACTCTTTTCCTACTACATTTCGTCATTGACATGTCTGCCCCTTTTCCTCCTGTGGGGAGGCTGCCTGAACACTGCAGCCTAGTTTAACTTGATTGTCTAGCTGCTGAATAGCAGTGTCTAATGGAACTACGACATGCGACTGCGACATGAAGGTGTTTGAACGCAGACGTGCAGTCAGTTAACCATAATTAAAATGGAGGCACTGCTAAATGCACTGCCTCATGTACGGTTTTATAATAAACAAATCCCATTTTCACTGACAGCTGTTGTGCCAGATCTTAAGCAGATTTTAATTAAAACCTAATAAAGACTTAGTTAAATGGTTAAACAATGTGCTTGCTAACAGGCTCCTTCAGTGTTTGCAACTTTAAATGGACACAGTTGAAAGACTTCCTTCACTATGAAATTTACTGCTGAAAATTACAGCACCACCTCCAACAGAGGCGATATGATTATCACAAAACAGTTTTATCTCTTGGTAATCACTTTAAAGGGTTTGAATGACATTGGGGCAGTGTCACAGCAAACTAAACAGCCAGTTAATGCTTTGAGATGAGTGCTCTAAAATATTAATGGGGGTCCTAGGCAAGGAAAGGTTATCCCTGAGACTTAGATTGAATAATAAGAGGGCTAGTAGCAACTGCTGTGAACCTTAAGAAACACCAGCTAGTAAAAAACAGTACAAGTACATCTCTGGCAATAACACATCATCAGCAGTCCTCTGCTGGGCACAGTAAATGCTGTTATCTGATGATCTGACTTGCTCTTGTACACAACATGTTTGTAGCTGCAGGTCAAAATGAACTCACCAGAAAGCACCAACATGTCGCCAATTGCCCAGATGGTACAGGAATCAACAAGACAACAAGTTTATTTATTCCTCAGGATCTGGTTCAGATAAAGCCACACAGAGACGTATTCACTGATTCTAAACAGGCCCTCAAATGGGCTGTGATCCATCCTGGTCAGTGGGTTACCCATGGGTGTTGTAAGAAGGTATAGAAAGAACCAAGTCATCACATAAGGACACATGGTCAAGACCCGCTGGCATCCGTTTGTAACTCACTGGGAAGCCCCTAAGTGTGATAGTTCAATGCACTAAGGGGAAGTCCTATTGCGTCATTTATGAACACTAAAAGCTGGTGTAGTATATACACAAGAATCAGAGTAAGGTGGTAGTCAGGGTGGTTCAGAAACTGGAGACCGACATGTCAAAAAATGATGCAATAGTGGTATATGGGGCGTTACAAAGCGACACCAGGGGGTCTTGACCAAACGTTCACATGTTGGAGTCAGAAGCTGAGATACTGCTATTCTGCTAAGCTATTTAGCTTCAGTAGGAGTTCAGCTGAGTTTTGTTCTACGTCATAATTAAATTTTGTTGTGTGGAATAACAAAGTGAAATACCAAGATGGTGATTCATTAAAATGGATGTTTTTAAGTATAGATTAGCTAATAGCTAGTCAATTTTGTGAGTTTAGCATTAGCTAAGTGTAGCCATTGCTGGCTCCTCAGATAGTTTGCTATTCATATATCTCTCCTGTCTGGCTGTATGGCTCACATGCTGTTTTCACAGAAATCCTACATTTCTATGGCATATTATGTTTAATATATTAAAACAGATGCCAAAAAGTCAAATTGTAACAGATAAGGAAGAAACCTCCAGACACAAAAAACATTTAACACTCTCTTCTCCTCTCCTCTTAACCACATTTTTGCACTATAAAAAGGCACTAAATTCATATACTCCTTTTCCTCTTGCTTCTACTTTTGCACAAATTTCCTGCTTCTCCCGCTTTCTTTCTCCCCTCCCTCTTTTCTCTTTATGCCGCACCTCAACTCTAAGCCTGTACAATTTGCCCTCAATGTGTTTCAAATTACATGCCACATCAAATAAGCCTGTCTCATAAGAATGCGAGTGCAAGTGTGTGTATGTGTGAGTCCTTTGGTATTCTACCACCTTTAGAATCAGATTCCTATTAAATGAATCTCTGGAGTTGAGCTCAGTATTCAGAATGAGTAGTGCAGGGTTGCAATAGATCTGATAGACATAGATACTGTGCCATTATCACTGACCTTTCTTTCTTTCCTCTCTCCCCTCTGTTTCTCTGCTTCTCTCCTCTGCAATCATTTAAAGGAAGCAGAGGTAAGTAATCAACATTATGTTTGATAGTAATTTGATAGTAATCTTTTGAAATGTATCTTTGGAAGCCCCAGACATTATAGTGTTTGTCTGACACTTGCTTTAAGGCATTGTTGCAGAGCTGGAGAGGTGTTGCTGATTTAAATTCACAGCGGGTTAGGTGGCTGGTCAGCCATAATGTGGTATAGTTCAGCATATTAATATTTTGCCATAGTAGTTTGTTAGGTTTTACTTTCAAGCACTTTCAATGTTGCAATTTCTTTCACATTATATCATGTTTTTAAAGAGTTAAGATCAATTCACACCATAGCTTTCAGTAAAGTCAACCTGAGTAAAAAAAGAGAATTAGAATTTCTTGTGAATCAGCTTGTGTGGTTGTGTCTATGTCTGTCATACTGATACAACAGAAACCAGGAAAGCTTTTACTGTATGACCAAAAGTATGTGGACACCTGCACATTACATCCATATTGATTGTTGCTCATCTAATTTCGAAACCATGGGCATTAAGCTACTGCTAGAATGCGGTGGTGATGGCGCAAAGGATAAGATGCCTGCCTTTGGTGTGAGAGACCCAGGTTCAATCCCCCACTGTGACCCATCCACCATTGTGTGCCTCAGCAAGACACTTAAAGGCCCCCTCCAGTGTATTTTGACATTTCTATGATATTTCATATTTTTCTGAGTCACTTCCTTACAATGTTGATTACCCACATAGTTCACCAAATATTTTTTGACAAATGGCTTAATTTTGTGCTCAAAGTTGCAAAAGTTGCTTAGTTGTTAAAACGGGGTGGTGACGTATGACTTTAGTAAATTCCATAAGTCATACATCATTCTCCAAGCTTGCGCAGGCGCACTCTCATGCCTCCGTAAAAACTGTCAGGGCTCATTCAGAGCATCAAACCGTTAAACATCGTTGTGAACTAACCAATTTATCATGTCCTTCACAAAAACGCGTCTCACTTTCACCTGCCACCGTCTTGTATACAGTTTGTAACATGCATTTTACAGACGGCCGTTTTACCAATGCATCGGCGGAGACACCCCCCACCTCCGCGGTAAAGTAAGTGCACCATAAAATGTAGCGGGAGTTATCACCATCGACTGTGTGATTGATAACAGCTGATACGCGCACATTAGTTTCTATCATGACTAAATAACAGCTGCTCCTGCCAGACAGCAAAGTGGACTAAACTTTACAGTGTAGTGATGTTAACGAACGCAGCATGTCGTTAGTGAACACTCCAGCCGGTCAGTTTTTGGTTGTCATGGTAATGTTACGTCCGACTATTAACCACACCCCCATTCTCTGTTTGAGAAAGAACGGTCGCAAAAAACAGCCGTTAAAACTGGCTGGAGGGGGACTTTAACCCCTACTTGCTCCAGAGGCGTGCGACCTCTGAAATGTATAGCAATTGTAAGTCACTTTGGATAAAAGCGTCAGCTAAATGAATAAATGTAAATGTAGAACAGCCTCCATTGTTTTGGCCGTTCCTCAACAACTTGTCACCTGCAGTATGGACGACCCCTTGGCGATGTTTTTTAACAGCCTGGTACCATTAAGGGTCATTTTTAGATGTGTAGGGTTCCGAAGTCAAGTTAGCCATAATAAATATGCAACGTCCAGTTAGACTTTTGAAATTAAACCAGTGGTTAATGTAGTGAAACATCACAATTTGGTTAGGTTTAGGCACCAAAACTATTTGGTTAGGTTTAGGAATACATCATGGTTTGGGTTTAAATAACTTACGGAAGTTAAGTAACGTTACTTATGTAACTTATGTAGGTTACGTAAGATAAGTAAATTAAGTAAAAACAATCAACGTTGACTTTTTCTTTCACATGGGAAATGAACACCTGTTTCCTGGGCATCTCTTTACTCTGACTTTCCAGTTCCTGTTACTACACATCCTACACCAGCTTTTAGTGTTCATAAATGATGCTACAGGGCTTCCCCCAGTGCGTTGAATTATGACGCTTCCTAGTGAGTTACAAACTGACGCCAAGGGGTCTTGCCCATGCGTCCATATGTGACGACTTGGGAGTGAGATCAGTTTGATCCAGTCATTTAGACACAAGAGTTTTAGTGAGGTCCAGCTCCAGCTGGTGGTAATAATGCTTCATTAGTCTGAACATCATTTTTTTATTGTGAACTGATCTCGTTTTGTCATGTGTTTGCTGTGTGCTGTAGCATTACATTTCTAAGTTTAAAATAACTAAGTGGTTTAGCCCAAACCATAAGAAAGCCCCAGAAAAAAAGTACACAGAAGTATTTCCTATGTTTTGGTTTTTGTTGCTTTCTGATTTTGTTTCATCTACATTTTATTTGTTGTAAGCAAAAATCCAACCTAAACGATGAAAACAATCTCAAGCTGCTCCCAAAAAGAAAATTCAATAGGTACAATTATGACCTATTAGGGCCTTATATGCTGTATATAGGATGTACTGTTTGTACCTGCAGCTTCAAATTATTATAATTCTCTTCTGTAGTTGACAACGGAGTGCTCATAATGTAAAGCACTTAAAAGAGAATAGAGTGCTTAAAGCATGGGAAGTCAATGTCATTGTAGAAGTGCATAATAAAATTGTCATGGTCTCACGTTTGTCTAAGGCCTTGGTTAGAGCTTTGCAGAAATTACTTTGTAGTAAGCTCTGACTTTGCACTTTCACTGCCATAAAGGGTAGTTTTATAATATAGAGAGAGAGCAGGAGAGATGGACATGAAATAAAAAGAAGTGAGGACATGAGTGAAGTAAGGTCCTAAGGGAAAAGCTAATTAGGTTTCATCTCCTCATTTCAAACTTTTGTGTTGGCTCAACTGTCGGCAGTTGTCATTTATAGAACAAGGACTGGATGAGTGGGTCAACTGTCCATTTTCTGTGGACTGTTTCCTATCACTGCTTAATTTAGCCTCTCGCTCCCCCTTCCTCCCTCCGTCTCTCTCTCGCTCTCTCTCTTTTATTCAATAATGAAGGAGGTAGAGCTCCTGCTTTCAAACTCAGCAGGTTTTCTTTGCCTCATTCCCATAGTGTCACTGACACAGGTTCACTCCCTGCTGACACACATATGGCTCGCTCTGGGCACGATTTCAGATGCAGACACCACCACAGTGTGTGTGTGTGTGTGTGTGTGTGTGTGTGTGTGTGTGTGTGTGTGTGTGTGTGTGTGTGTGTGTGTGTGTGTGTAATGGGCAAGTATATGCTAATGTTGAAAAGAAAACACTTTCAGTGCAAACCTAGTAATACTTTACTTTAACTCCCTTTCTTTAGCCTTCACAAACATTTAATAAATGGTTTAGAACACACTATGATGTGTTTGTAAGTGAAAGTCCTCATGAATGTATATTTATTTACTAACTGCAGCTCCTCTTGTGAGCATCCATAAGTTGAGGCTGCTTTATTAACAGATAATGAATGACAATATAGTAAGTGTTGTAATGATCAAAAATATGCTTTCACGGGAGAAGTGATGACTGTTGACAAATACTGTAAATTAATAAAAAGCAAATCTTCAAAACGAAGCTCACAGAGAAGATTCAGGCAGTGTTGTGCAGCTATTTACAGCCCACAGATCATCTGATCATCAGCTGACCTACCTGTGCATCAACCTGTACAGAGAGGTCTAGTGATGGTTGTTTATGCAGAACTGCTTTTGCTGCTGCTATACTTACCGGTGGCTGTAACTGCAATGCAAGCTGAAAACACACCATTAATACCACTCCTGCCTTCACCTACATGTTAACCTGTGAGCTGATTCATAGACTGTAAACCAATTGTTTCACTTGAATGTGTGATATGCACATGTCACTAAACAACAATATTTAAGCTCTTTTGATAATGAGGCTTTTAATTGCTTTATAGGAGATGTCTCTAGCTGAGCAGGGAATCCACTCTTGAATGGAGCCATTGAATCAAAGTGTGTTTAGCTTAACAAATCTAAACCTCTTCTCAGCTCAACTCAGCTTAGCTGCGAGAAGCCAATTACTTTCTGTGTTAATATTTTCAGTTGATGAGGCTTTCTCTCTACTGTGTCTGAACAATAAGAATAATGTGAAATGGGGTGGTGATAGCGCAGTGGAACACATGCCTTTGGTGTGAGAGACAATTCCCCACTGTGACACATCCACCCATGTGTCCCTGTGCAAGACACCTAACCCCTAGTTGCTCCAGAGGCGTGCGACCTCTGACATATATAGTAAATGTTACTTGCTTTGGATAAAAGAATCAGCTAAATAAATAAATGTAAATGTTTGCTTCTTCCAATATTATTGGGAACATGCCAAAAGCTATAATGTAATTTTTTCTCAGACCAAAAATTCTTTTAAAATTGTTTTTCAGAGCAGAGGTCCATTTGACCTTGACATTAAATGTTTTTGTCCAAGTTAATCCCATTTTCTACTGGAAAAAAACATGCATTTTCATTTTCCACAGCAAACATTCATTTCATTCATTCATTCATACAAAACACAAGTATGAAAGAACAAAATGAGAGAAGAATAAGGACATGGTCTCTCAGTAGTTTGGTCTAGTATTTGGGCTGTTCTGTCTGTGTTCTACAAAATAATTCAGAGATATTCTTGGCATGGAGTTACTTTTTCATAACCCAGTTTCATGTGTTGTGTTTCCACTCAGGATGACTACTTCAAAAGCTGGGCTCCTGCTAAGTCTCTAGACCAAGGTGAGTCCTGTTGTTTGTGTTTGATTCGAATGTTTATACTAGTGCAAACTGTATATGAGACTTAGGGTAGATACCAAGCCCCCATACTTTTTGAAAGTTGTCATTGAATGCTTGACAAATAAGTCAATGTTAGACTGTCTAAACAGTCTAAACAACAACGTGATTCACTGACGCAATGAAATGTTTGACATATTTTGTTAAATTACAGAGATGCATTGGAAGAAAATATAATCTTCAAACTAAGGTACTAAAAGAAGTATTGTTCTGGTGCCAAAAATGCAAGACCTTTTAAGAGAGTCATTTTCTTTAGCTAAAAAAAAATTCACACATAGAGGCAGATATGGCCATGATTACCACAGGACAAAGACCTAAAGGAATGCTCATTTTTTACATTTTCTGTACCTTTCAAGTTCATTGTAGTAGCCTTTAAAAGCATGTGCTGATGATATTTTTTATTAATTTTGCCAAACATATCAGGCTCATTCACAGCAAATTTACTTAACATGAATCATCGTTCACTCAGTCTTTTAATGTTACAGTTTATAGCATGTAAAGTAGAAAGAGTCCAAATGATTATATGATTATTGTTATTGTGCTGTTCATTTGAGCTATTAACATAACATAAATAGTCTCCTTAGGTGTGTGTGTGTGTGTGCGTGCGCGCGTGTGTGTGTGTATTACTCATGTTGTGGGGACATAAATCGCCTTTCTTTTGGGACAAATCACAAGGCCCTACCACTTAATCATTCATTTTTAGGGCCAGTCACAAGGAAATGAATGTAAGTGAATGTAACGTCCTCTGAAGTGATGGAAACACAACTGTTATTGTAAGTGTGTGTGTGTGTGCGTCTTTTTCCAAGGCCAAATGCTGCTACTTTTCACAGTTACATACTGCTTATGGACTAACTATACAATGCCAAGTCCACTTTATCAATCACACTCAAGTGTGTAATGCTCTCAGACCCCAAGTAACTCTTGACTAAACTCAATTATTACAAACTCTCGCTTACTCTCGCGCACACTCTCAGTCTCATTGTCTCAGACACATGTGAACACACATACACACTCACTGGCACCCACACACACACACCGTTTGGGGGGGTTGATTGGACTGCACCTCTCTGAACAGACTTTAAATCTATCTACCACTGAGTACGTTCTGTTCTGTGCTGGCTTGGTTTTGCATATCTAGCACAGTAACTGTATCTCTTTGGGGGAAAGGCTTGCTGAGCAGGTTTATCTGGGCCAGCTCCTCATGGATACTGAGCCTAATGAGAACAGCCTCGCTTCTGTGCATCAGATTCTAGAGTTACTCTCTAGTTTCTCAGATATGTCTATAAGACAAAAAGTAAACAGAGCTTCGTTCTCCTAACCAGGGACTAAATTCTTCCAATGTTATGGAGGAATCCTCTGTGCCAAACTCTATAAGTAGCACAAAAGCCGATGCTAAAAGAGATTTTTTTTTTACTGTAGAGCTACTGTATGATTGACACACTGTTCTCTAAACATGGAGGCTCTGATTTGCTTAGGCCGATTTCTCCCAGATGCACCCATCCCAACAATCGGAAGAGAAATATTGTCTGGGACCTTGGTCGATACTGATGTTTGGTCCAGACTATCTGTTTATGTGTGGGGTTTACAGATGTGTATTGAATCTCCCACACAGCTCACAGACTCATCTGGGATGCCCGATAATGTAAAGCATGTCTGACATTAAGGCGTTAAAATGTGAATGATTACATCAGGACTTTCCGAGCAGGACCACAACAGCCAATGAGAGAGACAAGTCTACAAGGAGACGGAAGCGTTACAAGCTAACTTTAATCCCGGAGCAGCAATGTTAACAAGGTTCTGTTGACCTGAAGCTGACAATTAAAATCTCACCTCCAGTTCTTACTAAAGAATAAACAACCTTTGTTGATTGCGTCACCCCAACCATTTTCCCATTCAGACCTGTATCTTCTGCTCTTTCTTACTGCAATACATTACTAGAGCAAGTTGTTTCAGTGTCTGTCTCCATTTTGTTTATACATGCTTCTCCATGCGATCATGTGAGATCATGTGAGGTGGTGCATTGCTCCCTCTAGCACAATGATCTTAATAATAACCTGATGTGGGATGTGCCAATTTTGTTTTTCAAAACTGTGTATTTTTGAGATTAGAGAGAAGAACATCTATGAAAGTTCTCCTTATGTGTGTGATACAACCCGATTTTAAAAATCGACTACAGGAGTTTAAACTCCTGAAGTCTGAGCCCGGCTTAAAGAATGAAAAAAGAGAGCTTGAGATAGAAAATAAACCCTGCTTACTTTCTAACACAGATAGTCGATCACTGTGTGAAGTGGATGTGAAAGTTGGATTGTCTGTTTTGGTTGGAGTTGGTAGAAATTAAAGGACATGGCCCAGTCATTTCAGCAAATACCCCAAAACAACGTTATGTTAAGTGATAAAGCCTTCTAGCAACCATAGTAATTGTTATGGGAGCAAAGGAAGAAGTAGGGTGGTGGGTTTTTAATGTCTGTGTTTAAGGGTTTTGGAAGGAGCAGATAAATTATGTAATCCTGTAAGAAACACTTCAATGTGGCTGTAGTGACAAATAGGAGAGGATTCAATTAACCATAGTTTTCCTATCTCACAGTAGAAACCATTTCTAACACATTTCAAATGTTAGTAAAAGCTCTTCCCGAATGCCCTTTCCTTTTCTAAAATGCCTCTATGTTCTTACACTGCCCACATCACATGGCAGTCTCCATGCATGTGAGTCACTGCAACATTTTGACAGGACATAGTGAGGTGACTTTGTCGTCTTGAGAATGTGACATCTGTGCACTTTTCTAGAAAGACATTCAGTGTAGTTAAAGCACAGAGCAGTTATGTGCCAATTAGACTTGTTATGGGAGTGCATAAAAAACATTTTTCCCAATCTTCTTTTTGCCTTTGCCTGTTCTGCTGCAGCTATGCACTGCTACTGCAATATGACCGCTCCCATGCTGCTGTGCTGCTAACATCACTATGCACAATGCAGTTACTCCTACACAAACAACACACCTGGGAGTAATGGACAGCAAAACAATTACACAGTGAATAAATCTGGCCTGCTTTGGGAACATTTGCTGTTTTCATGTGTCTGAATTGTGTCTAGCGGGTCCCATTTTCACCCAGCTGGTACTACAGGCACCACCACACTCGTAACTGTTCACCTTTTGACTCCATTCAGTGTCAGCATGACAGGCGCCAGATATGAGTCATCCAACGCGGGGCGTGATATGGAAAACGCCTGAAACCCTTTCCTTATCAAAGCTACAATACTGACTTGTTTGGACATTGTCTTCCTGTGCTGTAGCAAAGGAACGGGCGGCCAACGAGACATTGTTCTGTCTGAAGATCACATTTGATGGATTAGAATCACTGAAAATAGATGGAAATAATGAATGAATTAAAAGTTAAGAGTGAATTTGAGGAAATGGAGGAAAAAAAACAAAGAAAGAAAATAAAGTGTCCATTCAGAGTAAATGACAACAGCACTTGGTTGGGGGTCAATACAGCCGAATGTATAGTGGCATCAGTCACCACCTGCTGATCTCAGTTTGACTAATGAATCACTGGTTGCCCTTGGAGAATAATCAGCAGCAGAAAGGTTGATGGGGGAGATCCAGTCCCCTGATGAATCACTTGCCGATGAATGTGTCCCTCTACAGCATCTAGCAAATGAAATCAGTGGAACCACAAATGACTTGTTGGTGATACTGAGCAGCAAGTGATCAAATCCACCACTGGTGAATCTGTTTTCTAGACTTCTTGTGTCTTAATGAGGTCCAGCAGTTGATGTGTAGCTTATTGCTGTGGTAAACATATATTTGATTCCAAACTAATCCCACTGAGAAAACTTCGGAACGAGTTACAGTCTGTATGGCCAGTTGGCTGCTTTGCCTCACTGAAATGAACATATGTTCCAGCTCATCAGTATACTGATATTATCCACATGTCAGGATTATGCTGTTGATTTAGTTTTGCATGAAGTCCTGCTTTCTGTGTAACTCGGTTTTTCTGTATCTGTTTGGTGACAGCAAGCCAAACTAAATTTTCTTGCAGCAAATCCAATTTTAAATAATTTTATTTGTAGCTAGTATGATTGCAGCCTGTGTTTTGCTGGGATGAATGGCTTTCCTGAGAATGAAACAACATTAGAGGTTTATTGTACATTGGGCTTCTGCATTTTAGATGCTGATGTTGTGGAATCTTGTACTTTATTATTATTTTACTCCAATTAAAGTTCTGTCATTTGGATTTGACAGTAGTTTTGATAATTGCTTTGGGATGATGAACTATGACTGTTTTTTATGTTGGAAAATGGCTATAATTTGGCACCATTGGTCATGCTTATGAAAGCTTTTACTCTCTAAGAAGCTCCACCACCACCACATACAGTGCTGTAGAAGCTGTTGATATGATGTAGGTGATACTGTAAGTGCATTTTAAATACCAATAGAGCAGGATGAATAATTGTCTGGCTCAAATAGTCATAATGCTTTATAATGGTCTGTTAATGCTTTAAAATAGTATAGTATTAGTATAATGGCTTTCACTCTAACATACAGTATGTGGATATATTTTGTTTTGTTAAAATATATGGTATAAAGCATTTTCTTTTGATGTCTCCATATGTCCACTGTTTATTTGACATGTATGGTGCCAACATGGGAACACATTAACAAAGCATTAAAAAACATATATATGCAAATTTTTTGGAAACCTGAATAAATCACATACTTAACATCCTGTGGAGGTGAAGTTTGTGTCAGTTTTTGCTGGCAGCCAATTTACTAAACCAACAGAATCCTATATAAAGTTCTGCTTCCCGCAAAATATATTCATGTAGCAATACAGTGTACCCTGCAACCCTGTTCTATGTGTGTCCCCCTCACTGCAGTCACTGTTTTCTCGCTCTCCCTTCTGCCTTTTCTTTAAACATTACCCTCACTTTCTCTAAATTCTCTCACCAGTTTCACATGTATCTTCTTCGTACTATACTTCCAGGCCATATATCTCTCACCACCTCTTCACTTCAAACGCCTCTTTCTGTGCACTGTTTCTCCAGAGTTTTCTATTGTTTCTGTATTGAGTTCATCTGATGAAAATTACATAATGATGAACAATGGCTGACTGTGAATCAACATACCACAGTGACATAAAAACACACACACACACACGCCGACGAAAGCCTGTGAGAATTTGTTGTTGGTCGTTTTCATACATATTTGATTAATATTTTAAGAGGTTTGGTTATTATTGTCACATCCCCCTGTGTAATTGTAGTCTTGTCTGCTCTCTCTTTGCTTTCATAAGCTTCTTTTGCCCAGCAGGAACTCTGTAGTAGTAAAACTCATCAAGAAACAGTACTCTCCAGTGAAAGGAGAAATGCAAATATTAATTTGTATTTCAACCGTTGCTACTTTGGTCAAAATGCACAGTGATATTGTGTGTGATATTAAAGGATAAGGGAACAGTGATTAAATTCAACAGTAATTACACATTGCAGTGAATGTCATAACCCGTATTGTCTCCATCATGCATGAGGACAGATTGGAGAATCCTTCGCAATGAACTTGTTACCATGGTGACAGCTCATTGGCCTGTCTATTTGACAGTCATGGATGGTTAACCTGTTAGGCCTCTGTACATGTTCTGCTGAATTCTATAGCTTTGTAAGGAGGTAGGTGTGTGTGTGGGTGAAACTGGCCTGTGTCCCGGGCAGCCCGGTTCACCCTGTGGGTGTGATTAAACAGACATCTGTTGTACTCAGATCAGGCCTTCATATGTTCATGGTGTGCCAACACACTGCCCAAAGCTGACCCAGGACCAGCGAGTGAGAAGTCACGGCGCGACATTTTCACCAGCTTCTGTAACTCAATGCAATCTCTTATTCTGCATTTCTTTCATCAGCCTTTCTGAAAAGGTGATGCTTGTTTCTGGGTTTTACTTTCCATATTTTTAGACAAATTGGTATCCACTATAGCTCTTGCTATAAGAAAGGTAAATCTCCATGATTTGAACAAAGTTACATAATGATTTTTTTCTAACATACAAAAAACAACAGCTCCCATGAAATTTTATCAGCACCATGGGTACTTAAATCATTGTAACTTGGTTTTGTTGATATCAATTCAAAAGTTCAACAACAAGCTTTTCTAATTTCATCATTCCAGCTTTTTAGTTGTAATCTGCTGTCTAAAAACGTCCTCTCTGTCCTGCTGTTATTACAGACATGTCTGAACTAACCATTCTGCCTCAACTCCCCCATGGACCCACCTCTTTTGTTGAGCCATGACATTTAACCCATGGTGGTCAAAGGCTTATGGGAAAGGGGTTTCATTAAAGGCTGATAAAAACAGAAAAAAAATCTATAAACAATGAAATCTAAACACAAGGTCCACTTGCTTGCTTTTTCTGGATCTTTCATCTGCATCACACCATCTTTATCAGCAGATTTGCTCAGTTGCCTGCCAGTGATCCAACTCTAATGAGCTAACAAAGATTGTGAGATGTATTTGAAATGTCTTATAAAAGCTAGTACCTTGTGTTAATTTTGTCAAACTACTATTTCCAAGTTGAGCCTCAAAGAGAGTAATATATAAGTGATTTTTTTTAATTAGCCAAGCAGAGGAATATGAGCACGCATACCCGGGTTAGCCTAGTTTTTTTCATACAATACACAAAGTGAACTCACACACACATACACACACACTTTTGCTTTCCCTCTCCACCCACCTGTGACTGACTGCACCAATCTGCAGTGAGAGCAACTGACTTGTAGTCATTAAAATATAAGCCATGTCCTGACATTTACTTTTACTTTTTCCAATTACAAGGAGGCAGAAATACCTGCTGTCAAACAATCTCATACACTTGCTCACACAAGCTGAAGTCTATTCTTGACTTTGTGGGCTTGACTTTATTTTAACTGAGTGACAACATGATAAGAATTATGCAAACACGCTTAATGCTGTACTAGATGTTACAACCATGTGTTGTCCAGGTCAGCTCAGCTTTCTTCCGGAGCCAAACTTTAAATTTTACTACAAGTTTTCTTCATCTGCAGTATTTTCTGCTTAGTCCCATCTGTAAAGTTTGGAGATTTGCCCAGAAAAGGCCTTTAAGCTCGACTAGGGAGACGTAGAGACAAGCAGGGAGAAAGGGTCCTTGGCTGCAGATAACCGTTGTACTGTCAGCAAGACCAATGTTAGAATCAGTTCTCTGGCTGTTTCATTCTGGGTCCTTGTGTATGGGCCCAACAGATTTGTGAGGCTGTGATTGCAATGCATTATCCACAGAGCGGCGTCAAAGGGAGAATTACAAATGGCAGCCAGTGCCCCATTATCACAGCCAGTCCAGAGGAGCACAGGAGAGTCAATCTGGCACCCAGACACAACAAGAGGATGCAATACCGACAGACAAAAGACAATACAAGTTAAGTTTCACAATTTAAATTTTCAGGTATTTACTACTCCTGTCCAGTTGCCTAGTTAGATTACATAGTGTGTAAGTGGTTGCTATGGGAACCGTTTTGGCAGCATAAACAGAAGTCATTTAGGATGCGCTTTGGTTTGGCAGTAGCAGCCACAAACAAAGCCTCGAAAATCGGGAGCTTCCAAATTGCCAATCAGCCTGATTAGACGTGACATTGTGTTTTCCCAGCAGAGAGTTCGTCATTGTTATATATTTCATCAGCTATTTCTCCAACTCGCTAAGCCTCTGTCTCTCTCAAGATATGCTGTCTGTCTACTTCCATTTCTCATCGGCCCATCTTTAATCTCCCCTAACTCTGTCACCGCTTCTTAATACATTCTCATATAACCATCTTTGATCCGCGCCTGGAGAAGCTAAAAGAATCTGAAAGAGAGAAACTGATAAAAAAGAGACAGATAGGACAACAAACAACGGTGAGCACCTCAGGTCTGTTTTATTAAATAAAGTGTGAGCTGGAGCAAGAACAAATATCTCATTTCAGTGTAATGTGCTAAGGGCTTGTAGCTCACTCTCCAGGCATTCTTTAAACATTGTATACCGCTCTGATTTTAATGGCTTGTTGGCCACATCATAAAAAGTGACTCAATATCCATGACCCTCGGCTCAGCTCTTATCTCGCTCTTTCAGAGGGGTGAGCGTTTGGAGTGTTGGGTTTTAGCACATAAATGGGACTATCAGCTGAAACGCACACGTACATGCTACAGTGATTTCAGACGGATGCAGTAAATTAACCAGTCACAAACACACACACACACAGGTGTTAATCAATGATACCTGGAGTCTGCTGAGACATAGAGCAAGGAAATACACACAGGCACACCAAGGGTATTGTTAATTGAATGAACGGATTAAACCATTTATATCAGCAAAGCAGTTAAATTTCTGTTTAGGATGGAAAAGAAGAAATGGTACAGAAGGAGAAACACTGAGGAACTAATGGAACAAAGAGAAATGGTGATTAAGAAAGGGTAAATGTTGGCAGACGTCGCCACAGTGAGTAGAGTGAATTGTTACTGCCCTGCACTTCCAGTTTAGAAAGACAGAGCCAAAACCAACAATGAACTCAAAGCAAAATGAAGCTGTGAATCAATGGACTGCAGTGTTTGAACTGTGCTGAACAGGCTGTTTTCAAGGGGAGAAACACACAACAGTAGATCACATAGACAGCAGACTGAATGTGTGTGTGTGTTTGCGCATCTTTTGATTCTGCCCTTTGTGCCCCATAGCCAATATAGAGCCTCCAGTTCTCATCGTAAATTAGGATAAATAAACTTTAGAGGATGTGAGCAGAAAGCCATTGCTAGCGATCATAGCAGGAGCCCTCAGGCTAAATGCCAGCGTGTGAAAGTGACAGTGGCATCAGAGAGTCTCGAGGGAGAGAAGCAGAGGGAGATACAAAGATATACAGACACGAGGCCTACAGAGAGCACTTGAGAGAGATTGCTTGCAGAGAGGATAACTCAGATAAGGAAGTCATCCAATAATGAGGAGAAGTGGGTTCTGGCAAAGAGGAGTGGAAGAATAATGAATAGAGAGCATATTGACAAAAAACAAAGTTGGACTAACTTTTTGCCTCCGCACACAAACACACACATACACACACATATACACTTAGTTGCGAGGACCCTCATTGACATAATGTTGCCTGGACCCTTACCCAAACCTTAACAATTACAAATAAAATGCTTACCCTAACCATTACACTACCCCTAACCTAAACCTAATTCTACCCTAACCCTTCAAACCAAGTATTAACCTTCCAACAGCCTTTGAAGTTGTGAAGACCAGCCAAAATCCTAACTTTCCAAAAAATGTCCTCACTCTGTTGGTTAAAATCTTGTTTTGGTCCTCACTATGTAGGGAGTACAATTACACACACACACACACACACACACACACACACACACACACACAGCTTGTTATGGTCATTATATACAGTCCATGGTCAGTCTTTCCTTAAAAGTCTTGCTTGCTAATAAATACAGGAGATGGATGAGTTCAGGAGTTAATCATCTCACAGTGTTAATGTCACAGCCTACAGACAGCCATGACAAACTTCCTGTACCTCAGTGTTTGGCTGCTCTGCTCCCTCCCTGAGGCTCTACCGCCACTGGCCTGCTTCCATATGGGATGTTGTACCACAGTGTGTGTGTAAGAGGGAGGATGGATGAGTGTTTTTGTATCTAGATGGATAGGTGCATTACTTTGCTTTCCCGTGGCTGAGTACTTGTTTGTGTGGTTGGTAATGATGCTGTGATGATTATTGCTTTCAGACAAGAAAAATTATGTTTGTGTAACTTTGCAGCACCACTGAGACTGGCTTGGGATTTCAGAATGTTTTTCAGGAGATTAAAAGCATTGTTTCATAACACACTTGTTTTGGATTGTGAAGTTGGAGCTCTAAAAGCAAATGTTATAATATATGTATTGAATATTTAAAATAATACCTCAACATTTTAGCAGATTCATATTACTTTTCAGGATGAGAATATTGATAGACATCACATGCCTGCACATTAAGTAAGGAGCTGAAACTAGGGGTGATTAGCTTAGCTTTAAAGGTGCTGATAGGTTGTTATTTGAACTGAGCCAGGGTAGCTGTTTCCCCTTTCTTTGAGTCTTTATGTTAAGCTATGCTAATTGACTCCTGGTCCAGAACAGTGGTATTGATCTTTTATTCTAAAGCACATAAGCATATGTCACAACTAATACTTTAAACATGTATGAACTATTCAAATTATGCTGTTTTGTTTTTAGAGCGAGAGGCTGAACCTGGCATACATGGAAACCCAGGAACAAAAGCTCACTCAGGCTCAGTCAAGAAGACAGTACAGGATGGTGAGTTCGGGAAAAATCATTTTCATCAGTGTTAGGATGTTTTTTAGCGACTGGAATGTATAGCTTAGGCCAACATGCACCCAAAAGTTAGCTGATACCGTAATCATTTTGTTTTTGCTGTTAGCTGAGTTGGCTAATGTGATTTGGCTTTAATATAACATATGTGCTGTTAGCTGAATGGACTTTGAACTTCAGTGATGATCTATTTGTCTTGTAATAGTGAGATTACCAGTCAGATGATTCCATAGAAATGAAAGCTTTGACAGACAGTCATTGATGTTCCACAACAGATTGTAGCATTGCTTTACACTGAGTTTAAATTCTCCTGCTCTGCTGTCTTAGCTGCCCATAAAACGGTTGGCATAAAACAGCAGTGTTTAGCACAATTAGTTCTCCACGCTGTTTTCAGTTTAAGCTCATGGCATGCAGCTCAAGCTTAGTACATGGCTAATACACACAGGATGATCAAAGCTAGCCTCTTCATTAACATGAAGCTATTTCCAGGGTTAGCTTCAGTACTAACATCATGGTCTGTTGGTGCATGCTAGCATGAAAACTGTAATTGGAGATTTAGCAAGTGGGTAGCGATATGAAGTAAAGATTTCCATCTTCAGAAGAGAGTAGCAAACCTGTCAGTTCTTGCAGCTTACCAGAGTTTAACAAGCTAATGTGGGTGTAATGAGCTGAAATCCTCTGTAATGCTATTTGTTTGAGATTACAAAAGGTAACATCAGAGACATTTAAATTGCTTCCTCTCAGTAACCAAAGAAAAATGAATTCTGCAGTATATGGAACATTTATTCAATTAATTTGCTTTTGGTCAGTTTTTGATTATCTCTACATGCTTTTATTTTTGCATCACATTTTTTTCAGTATTTAACTTGATTTATTGAAAATTCAGAGGCATAAGACTTAATCATTATCTGAAAAAATATTTTAATTTTTAAATTTTTTTCAGGAGCATGCACGTCTGGTTGAAGCAACAGCCAATGAGCATTCTTGATTCACCACATGGCATGCAACAACAAGGCTCCAGAGTGCTGCTTAAATGATTACAGAGTTGGCAAATGGAAAACTAAATGGGGAACCAATTGGTGAATCAAATGCAATTTGAAATGCGACTGATGCGCACATTGTGTTCTGTTCGTTTGGTAATTACAAAACCAATTACACATGTTTTGATCTAATTCAGTGGAAGATTAGCTGCATGGTAACATACATAATCCAGAGTATCAAAGCTTAGATAAACAACAAAAAGAGCCGCAGCCATATTGTGCTGCTGTGAGATTAAGCCTGGATAAATAGTATTGCTGTCTCAGTACATCTTCATGTGCCTGAGTCAGTTCAGTGCAGAGGTTGGGCTTTGTGGTGAGGTTTGCCTGTACATTTTTTTTATGTCATCCTGATCAGCTCTGAATAAAAACCTCTGTCACTTATAACATTCTAGAGCTATGTCTCTCTCAGTTTTGAGGGAATGTTTCATTGCTGTAGAAAGCTGGAATTCAAAGATTTACATTAACAAGAGCCTTGATTGGGAGTGCCTTTGTATCTTGGGAAAACAGTGAACATTCAGTTGTGAAATGGGAGTGCCTGGTGTTGACCCCACGTGTGCTATATAGGCAAACAAACCGTTATTATTTGCCATTTAAAGGTTCAGTATGTAAGTTGTAGTGGCATCTAATATTGATGGTTGTGAATTTCAACTAACTGCTCACTCACCGCTCACTCCTCACTTTGCCTGCACTTTGGAGAAACTGCAGTGGCCAAAACGCTCTGTCGGCTGTTGTGCTAAATAACACGTATGTTCCTCCATTTGTCCAAATTTTAACCCTATTACTACTACTACTACTACTACTTCTTCTAGTGATGGCAAGTTAGAATCTTTTGACACACTCGAATCTTCAAATCTCGTTCATTAAAATGAACTAATCTTTTTTTGAGACATTTCATTCATTTTGGTCAATTGAACTAGGGTGAACAGCGCAGTTCTTAAACACAGAAGGCTACCTGGCTTGCTTTAATTGACAAATTATAATGTACAAATTCACCTCTTAATTCATTTCATTTTCTATCGTTTGATAAAGCCCCACGGGGCCACAACCAAATTCAAAGCATGTAAAAACCACCGAAATATGTTGTCAATATTCAATCGCCACTACTCCAGCTAAATCTGTCCATTTTCACAATCTTTCTTGAGCATACAACCAGACCAGCCGTGCATATAATTAGAATTACAATCATTATGTCTCAAAAGTGTTCATTTATACAGTAGTCTAACGTCCCTATCCATGAGTAACGTCTATATATCAACATCAGACTTCAGATTTGGGAATATATTTAAGTAATAAGCTTGACACATTATATGAATAAAACACACTCTTATTAAAATTCAACCAATTTAATGATAATCTGAACAAAGCCACCAAGTCCTTTAAAGAACTTCAGCACAGAGAGAGGAACAAAGAAATAAACACATAATATAAACAAAGCAGTTTGGCAGGTCTGGATGGGAAGAATGGGCCGCATCAGGTCCGGATTCTGCCGACAGAGAGACATAAACATGACTATAAACATCACTCTCAAACACTGGTAGGTTGTTCACGAGTCAAAAGCTGTGAAACAACATCCCAGCTCTGTTGATAGATAAAAAGTAAAGGTTACATTGTATTCTCTCGCAGACCCAGATCAGGTTTTAGCTGTAAACACACCACAGCGTTAACGGTAACGTTGTTATGTGGCTGTGTTTCAGTATTTTAATGACTGGGTCTGTTTGTTTTGTAGAGGAGACGACCTCTGAGGTAATTGACTCCCGGTAGAACCTTGAAAGGGCTCTGAAGTGGACCAGACCCAGAGCAACACTCATCAGCTAGCTGTAAACACTAGCATGATTAAAGTTACGGTACGGCTGTGTTAAAACTATAGCACAACATCACTGCGCTGTAATAACGTTATGCTTTATTAAATGTCACATAATTAACTAAATATATATATAATTACATACAGTGACTGTTACCTGACAAATGGCTTGCCTCTCATTCTCCGGCACTGGCAGTGACTCAGCCTGCCAAATGAACGAAAGAATCTGTGGACTCATGAGTGGTGAACAAATAGTTCATGTCTGCTCCACAGCAGCCGAGATGTCACGTGACAAATGAACAAGTCAAACCCACAGACCCACAGTTGAGAGTTGTTTATGAACTAATCATTTCTGTTTCCTGTGCTGACGGAGCCCATGCAGCTGCCGTGTGATGTGTTGAACGTTAAGTGAGACTATTCACACATGCGTGAAAATGAACAAATTTCTCTGTCAGACTACTTGTTCCTCCTGAGTCATATACAAGATTAGGTCAAATTTACATTTATTCATTTAGCTGACGCTTTTATCCAAAGTGACTTACATTTGCTATACATGTCAGAGGTCGCACACCTCTGGTGCAACTAAGGATTAAGTAGCTTGCTCAGGCACACAATGGTGGATGGGTCACAGCAGGCGATTAAACCCGGGTCTCTTACACCAAAGTCAGGTGCCTCATGCATTGCAACATCACCACCCAAATGAACTAAACACTCTTTGAATGACACAACACTAACTTCTTCTTCTTCTCCTTCTTAGTATGCATTCAACATAGTGATGAAACATGCTTTGTAGAGCAGTTTGTCCGTTTGGGATTCTGTAGAAAAATGGCGGTGCAACATGGTGACTTCCATGTGAGCAGACCCCCGTTGTATGTAAATAGAAATGGCAAAGGTAATAAAAACAGTTCATTATGTGAAGTTTTTATGAACCACTGAACACACAGTTATATATATTATATTGCATTTCTGTCAATAGATTGTCCTAAATATTGCACACTGGACCTTAAAATGGAGCTAAATGGAGCTGGAACTTGAGATTTTGAATTACACAATGTACCATGTCACTTTCCATTCTTCCCTTCTCTACTCTGTGGTGTGAGTCACTGTGTGGTGTCATAGTCTTGCTAAGGGCATAACATGTTCAGTTCAGCACACGGGTTTTTGTCTTTTAGAAAAGGTGTAAACAAAAAAAAGAGGAGACTGAAAAGAGGTTCTAAACTGAATTGAGTCTGGTCTTTCTCCTTTTTGTCACTTTACTAAATGGTTTAGGTAAAAGGATGATCTGATGGACACCAAGAGCTTTAGTGTGTTATATCCAGTGCTGTTGGTGTGTCATATCCAGTACTGTTGTTTGTGTCTGTTTTTGAGTAATAATAAACTTGTGAATATGAGTGGATGATAATGGAAGTAGAGGAGATAAAGGGCTCTGATATCCTCTTACTCATTCATGCTCACACACAAAGACACACATGCATGTGCTCACACACACACACATGCACACCCTTCAGCTTCAGATTAATGAAGGCCTCAGTCTAGGACAGTGCAAAAACATTTAATTATCCCTGACACTGAAGGTGAGGCAAAAGGGCAGATCTGTCATCCACCTGTGTGTGTGTGTGTGTGTGTGTGTGTGTGTGTGTGTGTGTGTGTGTGTGTGTGTGTGTGTGTGTGTCCAACGACGGAGGAACCAAGGACGAGATCACAGTGTGTCAATGAGCCAAAGAATCAGGCTTTAAGTAGTCAAGCAGTAGTAGTCTATTTTTGTGACCTCTGTGAAATTTTTTAAAGGTCAAACTGACACAAACTCCATCTGGCAGCAACATGTGGTCATTCAAGAACCTTTGGGACATTTTGTTTTTATTTTTGTGTAAAATACAAACCGCTCACTTCTAATCATGCTAGTATCCAAAAAATAGAGTTGGTGTAATTAGTCAATGAGTTTGATTCTAATTTATTTATTTATTGTTATGATTTATTGTTATTTACCTTTATTTAACCAGAAAGAAACTCATTTAGATTAGAAATCTCTTTGCCAAGACAGGCAGCAGCATATTTAACAAGGTTGCAGACATAAAAACATGTAACATATAATAAAAACGTAAAACATATAACAATTTACGATGAGGATAAATCGTGAGTTACAAGCTTATAAAATATCAATATTTCATAAATATTACCCCAAGTCATAAACAACAAGGATCATCAGAGTAATCAATCATAAAATCTATAACCAGTATGAACAGCCTCCATGTCATTTAAAAATACTTTAAAAGCAACCAGTGAAACGGGTTCTTGAAGATTCAGGACATTTTGCAGCTGATTCCAAGAGTAGTGGGCCGCATACTTAAACGCCACTTTTCCCATTTCAGTCCGGGCTCTGACAGATAATAGTAATAAGTCCTGAGAACGAAGACAATATCTTCCCATGCCTTTCTTTTGGACATAGATTTGTAGGTATCGGGGAAGCAGACCAAGAATAGCCTTGAAAATAAGAATGTGCCAATGATTAAGTCTGCGGGTGGACAATGAGGACCAATCAACCTGATCATATAAGTAGCAGTGATGAGCAAGGGCTCTTAAGTTTGTGATAAACCTCAGAGCTCCATGTTAAACAGTATACAAAAGTTTCAGGCGTTGACTGGATGCATTGTCCAGCACTGACATAAAAGTGGCAGTAACAAGTCTCCTTTTGGACTCAAAGGAGAAACACGACTTGTTTTTAAAATGAAAACCCAATTTCAGCTTCAATTTTTTCACCAACTGCTGAATGTGAGGTTTAAAAGAGATGGAATCATCAATTAGGATTCCAAGATACTTGTATTGAGATACAGACTCAATCTCGGAGCCCTGACAAGTAGTGATGGGTGGAAGGTTCACTGACTTTGATTTTGCACTGGAAAACAACATAAGTTTTGTTGTCATTCAAAAAAGTTTTAAATCAAACAAGGTAAGTTGTACAGAATCAAAAGCAAGTTGTAGCTGACAAAGAGTCTGGTTTGGTGTAGATGCAGAGCAGTATATCACAGTATCATCAGCATATAAATGGAAATTTGCGTTGGAGACATTTTGATCAAGAATGCTGATATGTAATATAAACAGGAGTGGTCCCAGCACTGACCCCAGGGGCACACCCTTGAATACACTAAAAGGACTAGAAATGAAACAAATCTACCTGCACACTGAGATCTACCTGAAAGATTTTAATATTGGCGTGATCCACTGGATCAAAAGCCTTAGATCAATAAAGAGAGCTGCACAATGTTGTTTTTTGTCTAAAGAATCAATAAAATCTTTTACTACTTTTAGGGCTGCTGTAGCTGTGCTGTGTTTTGTTCTGTTTGAAAAAAAAGTTAGTAGTTAGAAACTCTTTCAGTTGTCCGTTCACCAGAGTTTCCATAACCTGCTAACTTTAGAATATAAGGTTCCAAGTTATCAGGACCAGCCAATTTTCTAATGTCTAAAAGTTTAAGAGCTTCATGCACCTCTGAGACTGTAAATGGATTAAAACTAATGGAATTACTCAGTCTAATATAACCATGAGAATGACCTTTAGGGTGATTCTGATGTGAAATGTTGAGGGAGTCAAACAAGGAACCAGAGGCAATAAAATGCTTGTTAAAACAGCCAAGCATTTCAGCCTTATCAGATATTTTATGTGAGTCCTTAAAAATGCATGGTGGCAGCTCGATGCCAGTTTTATTTCCAGCCAAGGATTTAATCGTCTTCCAAAGTTTCAAGGGGTTGTGTAGATTGTTTGAAGTTTCTATCAGAAAGTGAGCTGGTTTTGCTTTTCTAATAGCGACTGTACATAGTTTCCACACTCTCCTGAAGAAAAGCCAGTCCAGAATCCAGGCTTTTCCTGGCTTTTGCCTTATTGCGCTCCAAACATGCATTGTTCCTGTCTTTTACTCTATACTTTCTGAGGGGAGCATGCTTGTCAATAATTTCTTTAAAACCATCATAAAAATATGTCCAGGCATTTTCAACATCAGCATTAAGATACATTTTATCCCAATCAGAATAAAACAGGTCATGAAAAAACCCTTGTTCCTTATAATGTTTCATGTCATGCTTAATAATGCGTGGCTTGGTTTTGGGAATTTTTGTATTTCTAACAACACAGTGGTTACTAATGTTGTTTGCATAATACAGAAGCTGCTGAGTATTAATAAGGAACATTGGTTAGGATAAGATCAATTAGAAATGATTTTTCTGGACAGATCTCAGATATCAGATTAGGTCTAGTGGGACTTTTGACGAGCTAAAAGAGATTTAGCGAGTCACAGTAAGCTTTAAAATCATCAGATACTGGTTGTAACCAATTCAGATCTCCAGTGACTACAATTTCATTCAAATTGATTCCTGATAAAAGCTGCACTAAAGAAGGCAGATCTTCACTGACAGTTGAAGGTGTCCTATAGCAACCAACAACATTACAGTTTTTCTCAATTGTTTACACACATTTTCTGAAAGAATGCCTCATATTCTCAGAACTCTACATACAAATCAAAAAATACACACACACAATGGGCAAAACCCCTCAATCCTCCTGCAAAATGAAACTTTAGATTCAAAACAATGTTATTTCTTCTCAAAATGGTATTTTGTTTTCAAATGACACACACAAACCATCATATGAACAGACATTCATAAGAACCAGTTGAACACTGACGTGCTCAATGTAAAACACTACGATGAACTACCATTCATCATAATGACTTAGGCCTTTTTTTGTTCAGTGTTACACTTACTACAGACAGTACATACACAATAAGTGTTGTAAAATATTTGAGAATATTGTTTTATACTCAGAACACACAAATGCATGGTAACAAATATATTTTATTTGTCCCACCAAAACAATGTACACAGTGTACATCCCATTCCCAACAAACACAAAGTTGCACATACACTACATACAAAACAACAGAAAAATTTACTGTACACACAGTAAAAAAAAAAAAAACTAAAAACAAACTATGCTGCATCCTCTCTTCTGTTGCGATCTGGCCACAGCACCTCATCCACATCACAAGCAATGTTTTCCCTGGCCAAACAGCGGGGGAAATATCGCCTAGCATGGCGATTCCAGTCATGAAAAGCATCAGCTGCTATATCTCCACATTTATCCTCCATAGCTTGGAGAAGAGGTATACGCATTTGTGGATTTTGGTCATACACTTTCCATCTCCAGGCAGAAAAAAATTCCTCAATAGGATTGACGAATGGAGAATATGGAGGGAGATAAACTAAAAAGTGTGGGTGGGCAATGAACCAGTTACGAACCAGAACAGCCCTGTGGAAACTTATGTTGTCCCAAATGACAACATACCTGAGCTACTCTGGGCCATCTACCTGATCTGGTGGAATGAGTGTGTTGTGTAGGGTGTCCAGGAATGTGATCAGATGGGTGGTGTTTTAGGGGCCAAGGGTAGCATGGTGATGGATGACGCCGTGGTTGGTAATCGCTGCATACATTGTGATGTTCCCTCCGCGCTGGCCAGGGACTTCAACAATGGCACGCTGGCCGACGACATTCCTTCCCCTCTTTCGTCTTTTTGTGAGGTTGAACCCAACCTCATCAATGAAGATGAACTGGTGCTCCACTGCAACCACCTCCAGCTCAAGGACTCTCTGAAACACACATGACAATATCAGAAATAGACATGGAGTGGTCACTATTGTGAAGCACAATCATTATGATTACAATATTGAAATATGTATAATTTACTGTAAACAGTGTTGAGAGTATGCATCAATTGTGGGACTCACTTGAACATAGTTACATCGCAATATTTTGACTCTTTCTGAATTGCGTTCAAATGGCACCCTGTAGACCTGCTTCATCCTGAGATGATTTCTTCGCATGACATGGTCCAGTGTTGATAAGCTTATCCTATCAATATTTTGAAATATGTCATTGTTTTCTATTATTTTTCTTTGTATTTGCAGTAATGTTATGGCGTTGTTTTCTAGGACCATGTTTATGATTTTAGTTTCCTGTTCAGTAGACAGAAGACGTTCCCGAACACCTTGAGTTGGTAATCTTTCAGTTCTGCCAAACAAATAGTAAAATACTGTAAATACAAAGTAGGTATACATTTCCTAAATACTTGAAACATACTTTACAGTATTTTTAGAGTCCTACAGAACAGTCCACAGGCAATACTATACTACTGTACTCATTGAGTACTGTATTGATATACAGTACTGCAATTTGCTAGTGAGAGTAGATTTCTTACCTATTCTCATTTCGGAAAGTCCGGATGATGGATGCTACAGTGTACCTGCTCAGATTTGGCTGTACTCTTAGCCCAGCCTCCCTCATTGTTAGACCATGGTTGATCACATGATCAACCAAAGTGGCTCGGATCTCATCAGAGATTACGGTCCTCGTCCTCGTCCTCGTCCTCGTCCTCGTCCTC
Source organism: Lepomis macrochirus (assembly GCA_024633595.2). Lineage (NCBI taxonomy): Eukaryota > Metazoa > Chordata > Actinopteri > Centrarchiformes > Centrarchidae > Lepomis > Lepomis macrochirus. The sequence goes on along the minus strand of JALXJV020000018.1, from coordinate 15,977,320 downwards.
GTCCTCGTCCTCGTCTTACTCTCACTCCTCTGGCTCTGCCTCTGTTTCCAATGTTGGCATCCATTGCTCCATTGAAGAGCTCACCTGTTGCCCTTTTATGCTAAAGCTCTGATTGCTAATTGGAAAACTGTGTTACGGGTGTTTGCCCTTGTGATGAGTCATTGTGCATATTTGAATGGCAGTGTGTTCCTTTTGAAGATAGTTTCTGCATGAAACTTGTGCCAAAAGCAGAGAATTGTGTGTAGTGTTTTGAAAAAAGTGTGTTTTAGAACTGCAATTTGAGTGTAAAGCAGGAATTGTGCTTGTAGTTTGGTGGGTTGGTGAATGAGTTACATGTTGTGGTGATTGTGTCTCAAGTACCAGAATTTGTGTGTAAACAATTGAGAAAAACAATAATATGGAGAGTCCTAAAGACCTCAAAGTCAAGAGCTAAAAATTCAAATTGCTTACTCACTGATTTACTTAGAAGCACATTCACACAAAACTTACTTTTAATATATACTGTGACACCCCCGCCCATTCTGGGTTGATCTGTCCTATATATATTATAACCATCAATGCAGATATCCTTATTCAGAACAGATTTGCATAGCCAAGTTACTGATAAGAAAATTAGCATCAGCATCAGTTGAGTGTGACCAAATACGAATCATATCCATCTTAGCAATCAAACTGCAAACATTCAAGTGAATAAAACCAAGACCAAGGCCCTAGATTTAAAATAGGCAGGGGTATTAAAACTTATAACAGAGTCTGGGCCTGGGTTGGGTTGCACATTTTCCTGATACAGCAACAGAACTATTAGACACCTCAGCTTATGTGATTTGTTGGACGATTCATTCTTAAAATTTATTTCTAGTACAAAGCCACGAAGGCAGCTTTCAGAAATAGTTCCTAGACAATGCCTTAGTAATCAGGTCCGGCTAATACAAAAGAAGAAGAATTTGATTCTGCATTAAAATATTAGACACGTAATATTTTGCAATCAATATCGTGATACACATTAGAGTGACCTCAAGATCTCTGACATATAAATGTGTTGTTTTTGTTTGTTTTTCAGTCATGCTTGCGCCATGGCTCTGTCAGTCTAAGTGTGTGAATGATGCATGGTGAAAATTAGCTTTGCTTTGTGTCTGAACACGCCTTTTGTCTTGTTAAAATATGGATTCTTAAACATGAGTATTTCTTCCAGTTTGTGAGGGTGGATGCAGTTAGAGACACCATTATTTACATCCGCCATTATGTGTGATTCTGCCAGTGTGTGTTTACCAGTTTCATGCATATTCTATTTTATTTTCTCTTTCAGTTCTCCATGATGATGATTAGAATTGTAAAACCTCTTCAAGCAGAACAGTATATGTATAACTTTATTCAGACTGTGACAATTAGTTCCACCTGAAATTAATGTTCTCTTGTTTGTGCATGTTGTCCTTAAATGCATCTTTGCTCCTTTGCTTTGAAGCTGGCTTCAAAGACTATTCAAGATTATTTGCTTTCATAGCATTTCTATAAAAATGCTTCGCTGCCAGCAACAGCTTCCCAAAACATCCTCTTTCAGGGCTTTTCACAATAAAGTGTTAGTGTGCATGTGTTGTTGTATAATGGTTGTGTGACAGTGATGAATATTCAGTTTGTAAGCGATAGTCAATAGCCTCTCTCTCTCTCCAGATATTTTTCTCCCGTAAGCCACTGTGGGTTCTTCTCTGACATTAAAACTGAAACAGCCTGTTTATCTTCTCCATTCCTCAGTTACATTCACAATAATATGATTTGCCCATGTTTTCAATAATTAATTTTATGGATGGTGAATCCCTTCTATCACTGTGTCCTCCCTGAGGCCCTCTTTGTGCTTTCATTCCTCCATCATTCCTCTCTGTCATCCTTCGCTCCAGTGCCTCTCATAGGCCAAACAGTCAAACCCTGAGGAACATTAACAAAGCAGAGCGGGAAGGAGATTTTATCTCCACCTGATCTGTTTGCCTTTCTGTTCTCTCTTCCCATCTCTTGTTTTTTCTCTGTAGACCCCCAGGTAAAGGAGAAGAAACACCTTTTTAATTAGTTTATCAAAGCCTGAAAGTGATGCTCATTTTTCTAATAACAGTCGAGAAATTGTCCTTTGGGAATGCTTGTGGAAGCTCTTGTTTATTTAATTTCAAACTTGTTTATTTGCTGTTAGAAACAGTAGCTGGGGAGAGCAAACAATAGAGAGCAATGGAGCACAGTGTCGATAAAGGAGCACACATATCCATACCCAAAAACACCCCATTCACCCATTCCAGCTTAGCAATTAATTTGAGGTCACCCTCTACTCTCTGACAGGCCTCACTGGTGATGTGGCCTCTTCTATTGGACTCTGACTATCTTTATTATCCAATCACTGCACTCCATTCTGGCCTCTGTCCAGAATTAGAGGACACAGGAAGAGTGTTTTATCTTACTCTTCTCTTCTCTAGCCACTTTTCCTGTCTCTTAAGGAAAATTAAGGGTAAAACAAGGGATAAAATTTCTTGAGGAGACAAAAAGTGGACGAGTATAGGGCAATTTACTGTCAACTGTTATTGTAATACTATTTTACAGCTTTAAGTATAACGTGCTTTTCTGCCACTTGGAATGATTGCGGCAATTAAATGGCTGGAAGATATGTTCAGGACTGGATCATCCGGGGACTTTTCAAAGCAGGATTGTTTTGCACACTGTAGACAATAAACTGCCATATTTTCAGCTTGCCTTAATGAATAATAGTGCAATAAGACAGCAACACTGACACATTAATGCCATTGTGGCAGTGATGCAGTTACTGAATTCGACATTTTCCCTGTGAAGACATGGATCAAAATCATGACCTTGTGTATTGCAAGGTATTGCACATTGAAATTCCCCAACAGCATCCCATTGAGAGTATTCATTTAAAAAAAGGATGTTATAAACTGTCTACCAGGTCTACAATTATTTTCAAAATGGTTACTTGTTTAAGTCGGGTGCTGGTGTACATGTAGTACAACTTTTAATCTTCACTACAACTTTCCTCCCTGGTCGAAGGAATGACAAACAGACATATTGTTGGACATGCAGTCTAACATACAATATGTGTTTAAAAAAAGTACACATGGGTATTTTGTGAGACTGGCAGGTCAAGTGTATGAATCAGTTATGAAGAATTTTTATGCAGTTTTTGAAGGCTTGACATTTACACAAATAAAATCACCACTGTATCAGAAACGAAACAACATCTATTGTGAAATGTCATAAAAAAGCTGATTTCGCTTTTTATTTTATTGAACTTTAATATATACAGGAGCACTAAGCTGAATGAGAATGGGTCTCATTTTCAAATGCCAACAGTGTGTTTCTAGCTCTCCTCTGGCTGGCTGTGTTTGTCCTGTGGCTCCCTGTGGGCTCTGAGCTGTGGACTTGGAGGGAAGGAGGGATGGAGGTGATGGAAGTCAATATAGGAACCTAGTTCATCCACAGTTGGGGAAATGGACACACAATGTGCACAAGAAAGCACAGTAACTGGCAACAGCGAGGGCAGAGGTAGGTTTATTTGAGCCAAAGTGACAAAGCTATCCCTGTTGACACGTAAGTACGATAACAAGGAGAGCTGGTGACCTCTAAGACGTTCATTAAAACCATGGCATAGATAAAAAGGCAAATGCTTCCGAAACAAATTGAAAAAACAAACCTCTCATACCATTCACATATACCTTTACATATACTGTACAGAGAGAACTCATTTTCACAGGAACTTGATAATGACTTTGATTTTCATTTCCAGTCAGATGAACGTTTTTTTTTAGTATTTTTTCTAAGATACAGCACAACTTTTGATTTCAGCAGGGGATTCTCTTTCTTTTATGTACTTGCTGTGCTCACTGAGCATGAGCTACCAACCAAGGAGTATATTGATTCCCCCCCCAATATACAAAAGCAGATCTGACCAGATGGTAGCTGGGTTGATGCTGGGTTTGCAGCAACAGCAGAGCTTTCAAAGCATGCAGCAACACAGCAGTGAGATGTACAACAGCCAAGAGCGTCCAGATTTTGAAAGTCAGACTGTAGTCAAATCTACAGCTTGGCACTGTTCAAGGGTGTTTTGGTCCTAAAAGAAAGCTGTCAAATGGTCATAACTTAACCTTTCTAGTGTTAATTGTAATGTAAAATTACAGCTGACTGATTACAGCTATAGATAGAGCATATAAATATATTATACACTATATAAAGAGAACCTATGGGATCTCTTCACTTTACATGAGTGCATTTAGAAATTGAAATCATGCACTCACAATCACTCTGTCAACCCCATTAACACTGATGGCTGCTACAGCCCCCTTCACCACCCCCCAACCTTCTCCTAATGGTCTGTTTACACTGTGCAGAAAAAGTTGACAACCATGAGCAACATGATGAAATCATTGGTCATCAATCAAAAACAGTGGCCATTGATCATGCTGTGAGACAGGTCCAACAGAGGCCAATTCAGAGCTTTGGCAACCAAAGGCTGCATCCAAATTGTGACAGTGTCTGAAATTTAGGACCAAAATTGCACAATGTGAGAGGTCTCTACTTGTATCAGTTCCCCATCTAATAAAGTCAGATGGATCTAGTATTAGACCCACATGTGACATGCAATTAACTTGTGAACTTGTTATCACAGTCTAGATGTGCCTTTGTGTGGTATTTTTTTGGTGTTGTTAAATTAAGATTTGATGTTCATGCATGTGTTAGGGGCATTAGTTCTCCAAGCCAACTCCTAATTGCTGACCAGATTCTTTGAGAGCTTCATTAAAGAGCATTTTCCACCCAATATAACTACATGACCATTTTCTATAAATGGTCTGACTGAAATACTCTTACACTTCATTTAAAGATTTTACTTTAAAATTGTGCTTATATCTGAACAACAAGCGATCCAAACTGTGTCAGACTTAGCGAAGTGTAAATGTGCCCAACTTGAATTCAAACTGAGGACATTTGTGTTAATTTGTTAATGATCTGCTGTTCTCTTTGCCCTTGCTATCCCCAGCTACAACACTGCCAACTCTTCCATCTGTCTTACCCATACAGACTGGTAACCCAGCACACAGGGGTCATCAGTCAGCCTTACATATGGCCAAAAACAATGGCTTGACCAATTGGTAGTAGTGTCTGTGTACAGACACTACCGTAACTATAACATCATAGACAAAGCACATGGCTGATTCCCTCTATTTATCCTCCCATATCAGTTACCTATTTCAAAGCACTGCGTCTTCACAGTTTCTCCATGAAGCAGTGTCTGATGAAGAAAAATAATATTTACTTCACGCTCACACACATAAACCCTCTGCACTTGTTCATCTGGCAACATCTTATCAGCAGCAGACAACCTTGTTCATTTACATAAATCAATAACATATTCGAGGTAAAAATGTGGTTTAGAGTGTGAAAAGGAGTTTTACATGGCACTTTGGAATGAATGGATATGCAATAAGGCATGTCAAGTTATATTGCTCATGCATATTGACTTATTCACACATGCACACATGCACAGACACACACAAGATTACAGTCACACTTAAGATTAGAAAGAAGAAAGGGAATAAAAGGAGATGAGACTTGTATCGAGGAAAGTGAAAGAGAGGTGGCGGGAGTGTGCTGCAGTGCTCCTGCATTACAATTGATTGGCTGGTTTAACCGCCACTGCTGGTCACTCAACCTTTAAATAGATGGATAAAACTCTCTTTTACACTACAATCTTCTATTCGCTTCTCTTCCCTGCCTTCCCCTCTTCATCTTACCATTTCCTCCTCTCCATTGCTTTCTCCTTTCTTTCCTCGACTTTTTTCTGTCCTCTCATTTACGTTCCCAGTTACATTTGCTGTTTTTGTTGTCCTTTTTTCTTTTCTTTTCTCTTATTTTCTCCTCTCTAGTATATACCGTAAATATTCCAATCACATCAGCTGAAAACAGTTTCACATTCAGAGCATCAATGTCTCTCCAAAATAACTGTTCATGAGGAAGTTTTATCTGTATAATTATCTACATGTGATGTTTTATGTGTTAGTGTGTGTAGAGGGATAAACTGACTTGCTCATTTGTATGTGTGTCTGATTTCCAATTTGTCTGAGAGTGGAGGTCACGCACTAATCCCAAATTGTCCTCCAATCCTCCGTTAAACAGATCCGAGCCTCCTTTTCCCAAGATCCTTCCTCTCCGGCCCTCTCCTCTCTCCCTTCATCTCTCATTTCCTCACGGTGATAAAGTCGTTTTGCAACGAAGTGAAATAAGATGGGTTTCCTCTAGCACTGATAGATGGAGGTGAGGACAGGCTCAAATAAGCGTGCGATAGAAACACACAGCAGAGCAGACAGCTATCAGGAAGAAGGTTGACATATCATCTCTCTGCATTCTGGGAAATATGAGAGGGCACACAGGCTTGTTAATGTGTTTGCATCTGTGTGTGTGTTTTACAGATTGTAAGGAAACAAGTGTTGCTCAGTTATGACTGATGTGTGCAGTGTACTATGAATCTCTTCCCTTGAGACTATCTAAGCTTCACCATCTTTATTGTGTGTGTTTGTTCTTATATCTCAAAGATAAGCAAAGCTCTCCCATATCCTTTGGCAGCTCCAGATATGTTCAGTGTTGCATATGTTATATGAGAGTTGATATGTGTAGGTGTTCATTCATTTTATAGATGGTTGTAGAGATTTCAGCGTTACTGTGAGTGGAGACAAAAAAACAGCCATCGTGTTTGACTCTGGCTGATTTAACACTGATTACACAACATATAAACAGCATCACAGTGTGTGATCAGGTCAGGAAGTAGTTGATGTTCACAGTAGTCTCCAGCTGTGGTTCAAACACAAGCCATTAGGCCCCTAATGAAGACAAGGCCACTCTTGTTTTATGATCTTAGCAGCCACATGTTAATGACTTGATCTGTACAGTCTTCTCTAAGTCTTAATTAACTTGTGATTTGAAATAATTTTTAGTTTCTTCACCATGATGACTGCATCTGGTCTTTGTATGGTTTAAAACCCACTTTGAATTTGATCTGATTTTATTAGCTTTGTGTTTTCTGTTGGTTTTGTCCATGACAAGGGCTTTTATCTGTTTCTACTATAATACATAACTGGGACATGACCGTCTAGTCCAGAGCCCACTGCCTGATGTTGGCATGTCTATGACTTCATTTGTATTAATGAAAGTAACTAGTTAACTGGTTAATAGGTTCTGGAGTAGTGCTCTGTATTACCTGTCAAGCCTACTTATACCTGATTACCCATCATGTCCTGTTTGTCTCAGTTTTCTTCACAACACACAGTGCTTTGTGATTAATCACACCCTTACATCCATCTAAAAAGTTGGAAGCTACCTTTGATTACAGCATAGAATCTCAAACTTTCCACGGATCCCAAACTGCAGATAAATCCATCTGATTCAGGTGATAATCTGTTTGTAAACAACTTTTCTCTAGTCATGATACTCCCACAGCAGTCAGAACATAGCCAAACCACTCAGCAGAGCGGAGGTGCACATACCTCGGCCTCATGGGCACCATAACCTAACCTAACCTAACCTAATCCACTTAAGCTCCCCTAATGAGAGCTCTCCAACTCTGGCTCGATTTCAGACTCCTCTCCTTCGTCCACGAGGGCCAAGAGCCATGGCTTAGCCGCAAGAGACAGCTTCAACCCTCTCCATATTCTCTGCCTACCTCATGCACAGTTTTAGCAATCCAGCGCCATGCACACTCGCTGCATGCTCTTCTCCTCACATAAGCCATCTTCATATCCTCAATCCAAACCCAGCACACAAATGGAACATGGCACATCTCCAACGTGGTCTAAAAAGGAAAGGCATGTTTTTCATACAATAAATAATAATGCCAGATTTTTCAGCTTTACTCTGGCTCCATAAATACCCCAGCAAAAACAATCACGGAGCCTCCCGCACTTTCAGCGTCCAAGCCAGAGCCATCCACCTCCAGGGTCGTCACACATGACATCACAGCGCCTCAATCCCCTTCAGGTTGTGTTTCTCCCTGTGCCCGCTCCCTCTGTGTCTGACCTTTCTCAGCTTATTTCATTATTCTCTCTCCCCTATATTACATCAGCAGATTCTCTTCAGTAATTGCATAGATGTAGCCCAACTCCTTCAGCCATCCCTCATTGACGCCAGCCAGAATAGGGATTTCTGGGAACTCTGTTTCTGACAAACTATCTACTTGTAGACAGATGTACCAAACAAAGGCACCAAATGGTAGGCCTTTTCAGCCACCTCAATTATGCCATATGCATAATTTGTTAAATGAAACTTTTCCTTTCTCACCTTTCAACCAAAGCAGCAGTCGTCCATTCTCTCTGTGTGATCCTACATGACGCATGCAAAATGGAAGTGTGTTTTTTAATCCTTATCAGCAATCAGCTTTTTCATTTAACTAGTTACCAGTAGTAGTTTATACCTCCCATCTCCATGTTTTCTCAGTCCCTGCATCCATTCTCTACATTCAGGCCAAGGTCAACTAAATTCTTGAATCCGTGTTCTTGCTGGCTTTATTTGACTTCCTGTGGTTCATAATTCACTCCAACGTCATCTACCTAAAATCCTTTTATGCATCCCAGTCTATCTTATTTCTGACTCTCTTATATTCATACTTCGGAGAAAATGGACCAGCTGAGAGCTACATTCCACATCTACATTTTCTCAGCTTATATGAGCCGCTGACCAAATCAGTTCCAGGTATGCTGCCAAGACCTCACCTCAAGACCCACTATTTTTCACCGAAATGAAGTCCTCCGCATTTCATAGCATATCTTCAGAATGATATTCCAGTCATTCTTTCTGAACTGATGAGTTTCTACAGCAGTCAGTACCTGGTTGTTGGTCATCTGGCATGTCACACCTTCATTCGCCACAATCTTAATAATGTCAGTCAAGCTCAAGCTCACCTCAGATCCATTTGAATATTGTGACTCTTTCGGGGGCCCATAATCAGCTGAGACAGATCTCCCACAAGTCTCCTCATCCCTGTCCAAACCAGCCAATGGCCAAATTCTTCCTCTATATTCATCCCCTTCCTAACATCCATTCATCCATCCTCAACATCCAGTACTTCCTCATTCCAAAAGCTCACATTGTTGTGGTGTGGTCCTAGTTAGTCAAAAAAGCTCAAGTCTCTCTTTTATAATGTCTTTTTCACCTCCATTTTTTTCTATTTTCTTCTGTCTGTCAAATGAAAGTGGGTTTGTGCTGTTAGCCTAGTGTGAAATGACACAATGTTCAGAGTCAATGAGCTGCTTTGATCTTTTGTCACTCTGGACACCAGCCAGCTGTGCCTTGCTGCCACAGCGATAATGTCACTGTGGAGATTGATTTGAAAGAAGATGGGGTCGACGCTCAGAGAGAATAGTCCTCATTAAGCAGCTCACACCGCGGAAAACTCGACGTTTACTTCATACCTTTTACCATTCTTCTTCTCAGTATTTTCCTCCAACTCATTATTTTTCTGCCTGCTTCAGTTAGTAGAACGTAAGAATCTGCCAGCTAGAAAACGAAAAGAACAGCTTGACGTTTTGCTGCATCAACTTTCAACTTCAGCACTACATTGTGACTATTCTACTGCTCTGTATGTTTCCACTAACTAATTTTTGCTGCAGCTGGGAGATTAAGTTTATCCCTGATCTGTCCCTGTAGGTCCAGATGCCACCAAGGACCCCTGTCTGAAGGTGCGCTGCCCTCCACACAAGGTGTGTGTCAGCCATGACTACCAGACAGCCATCTGCACCAATCACAAGCAGCCAACTCACAGGTAAAAACCAGTGATGGGAGATTTTATAAACCGCTGGCTCAGGAGGTAGAGTAGGCCCTCCACTAATCATGGGGTTAGTGATTCAAAATGTCCTTTTGGTAAGATGGTGGCTTGCTGCCATCAGTGTGTGTGTGTGTGTGTGTGTGTGTGTGTGTGTGTGTGTGTGTGTGTGTGTAGCTATTTAAATGCAGCCATTTACTTCCTCCTTGTTTGTGCTCTCACAGACCCGACCCTACTGCTGTAAGTGTAAAAAAAAAAAAGACAATTCTACCTTATATTTACTCACTATTCTACTGACCATATTTAAAAAAAATAATT